>JAQZBX010002081.1:0-75296 GCA_029593785.1 Cabassous unicinctus
AGCCTCCATCATAAAAGGGCCAAAAGGGCCTTACCTCCATCCTCATAGGAGCAGAAGTGGCTGCAGGCATAGGAACAGGGCTGGGAGGTCTGGACTCCTCTGTTGAGTTCTATTATAAGCTTTCCTGAGAACTAAATGAAGACATAGAGTGAGTGGCAGATTCTTTGGTTTCCCTCCAAAACCAGATTAACTCACTAGTTGTAGTAGCCCTACAAAATAGAAGAACCTTTGACTTGCTAACTGCCAGAAAATGGGGGGCATGTATTTTCCTAGGGGAAGAGTGCTGCTACTATGTTAACCAGTCAGGGATAGTCACTACCAAAGTGAAAGAATTTAGGGATCGAATCCAAAAGAGGAGGGATCACTTAAATGAATTTTGGGGCTGGAACCTCGAACAGTGGACCTCTTGGCTTCTGACTGTGGCTGGACCCTGGATTATCTTATTCATAGTGGCCACCTTTGGCCCATGCATAATAAATGCACTCATCAGGTTCATTGAAACAACCGTAACTCGCATAACTACTATCAAAATTCTAGCCTTAACAAAGTATAGGCCACTAAGTACAGATGATGCCCTAAGGGAATTATAAGGGCATCAGAGGGGGGAGAATGATGATGAAGATACTGCAGCCCTGACCCCCCCACACCCCTTAACTGACACCCACAGCTTCAGAAAGATAAATGGTTCCTTTCTCCTTTTCCCTGAAACTCACAGCTTCAGGAGGATAAATGGTTTCTCACCCCTTTTCCCTGAAACCCACAGCTTCAACAAGATAAACGGCTCCCTGGCTCCTCTCTTCCTCATCCGCCCAAGGTCCTCTGCCTTAGGGAGATAAGCTAAACTTGCTTTTTTTTTTTGCTTTTGTAAACCCCACCTGCCCACTTGCTTGAGGAATTTGCCCACTTGCCCAGCAACACACTAGCCAATGAACAAGAGCCTATATAACCCCACGAAAGGTGGTGTTGGGACCTCAGAATTTGGAGATTGAACTCTCCTCTGGGCCCGCATGTATTAAAACTTTGTTCTTCCACCTCTCTGAGTGCAATATGGGCTTTCTCTTTGTGTAAGTCTCGTTTCTGCTGCAACACCCACTCTACAGTGATAAGGGGGTTGAGGTTGTTCCACAGAGACTAGGGAGAGTATGGCTATTACCCCAGTGTTCCTGGAAGCTGAGACCTAGAGCTTAGCCACCACCCAGATAACTGATGAAGATGGAAATGAGAAGATATCAGTTGGTCAAGCCATTGTATAGGGTGAGACTGCCACTTGTGAGGCCCTGAGGAGAAGAAACCATTGTTATATAGATGACTCTCAGATTTTGAAATCTAATGGAGTATACTCTGCAGGTTTTGGGAACTGTTTGGGACTTGTGACCCCTGTTTTCCTTCTAATTTTTCCCTATAGCAATAGCAACATTTATCCTGTGACTGTACCTTTTTTATATTGGAAGCAGAAGACTTGTTTTGTAAGTTTGCCAAAGGGTAATTTTGCCCCAGGACAGCTTCCTTGCTGATGATGGATTTGGATGAGAGTTTATATTTCATACTGTTACTGAAATGATTTAAGGCTTTTTGAAATATTTTGATCAAATGAATGTATTTGCATATGTAAAGAACTTGTCTTTCTGGGATCCAGAGGATGGAATGTAATAATTTGAATCTGGGTGGGTCCCAGATGATCAACTCCTTCAAGTTAATCCATTCCTGTGACTGTACACCTATTGTAGATGGGACTTTTTATGGGATTCATTTAAGGAAACTTCCTTTTGATTAGATTATTTCAGTAGGCCATGACCCAACTTGGGTCTTAATGCTCTTACTGGAGTCCTTTAAAAATGGAGGAATAAGAACCATAGACACAGAGACAAAGGCCTGAAACAGAGAGAAGCGTCCAAAAGCTGAGGAGCCTTGGAGAGAGAAAAGAGACAGATGAAGCAGCCTGAAGCAGAACTAGAAATGAGGCATGGAAAAGATGGGAGAAACAAGCCAGTATCATGATTACTCCCTGCCAAATGCCCTATCACTCACAGCTCAGTTTGAGGAGAAAATGAGCCTGGATCAGAAGGCAGAAACAGGCAGAACAGCCATTGTGCCTTCACAAGTGGCAGGAGTACAGGATGACCAGTCTCTGACTCTTGTTGAGACAGCATCTCTGATGATGCCTTGATTTGGACATTTTCCCTAACCTCAGAACTCTAAGCTTTTAACCTAAAAAGTCCTATTGTAAAAGACACCTCATTTCTAGTATGTTGTTCCCAGCAGATTTTAGCAAACTAAAACACGATTATATTTCATTTTCCTTGAAAAAATTGCAGGTATCATAATACACCATATATTCGCTACTACCGCCATATATGCCTATCTACCTATATCATATGCATACCTGAGAACTCCTCAACGCTTAAGAGGATTAAAACCTAAATACTTCTTTGTAAAATCTTTCTAGAGTTCAGCAATACATTCCATTTCATCTCTGAAAGCAAAGGATATCCATCATCATCATTTTTGTTTCACTCTTTACTGCAATGTTCCATTCAGAATAGTAATATGCAGGAACTTTTCTTGTTTAAAAACAAAACAAAACAAAATCCTACAACAAACTCCCAAAACTCCTAAAATTACTCTCATCTCAACCTAATGCATCATTTTTCTGACACCATTTATAGTAAAATTCAGGATAATGGTATCATACACTTATATTCTACCAATTTATCTCCTCATTCTTTTGTGAACCCACTCCAATCTGAAAAACAAACAAAATGGGATCAAAGTCACCAATTTCCCATTTTCTTATACCAGTATTCAATTTTGTGAGAAGCATTGAACAGGCAAATGCACATTTAATCTCAAATATTATTTGCAGAGCATTAGAAAAACTTGTGGATATTACCAATCTTTACATCTCAGTCCTGATTGACATCTTTCTCTTTATCTGCAATTATGAGGTGCTGCCAATTGATATATTACTTCCTATACCTATATTAGCTTTCCTCGATTTAACAACTTCCATATGTTTTAATATTGTGATGGTTAGGCTAATATGTCAACTCGGCCATGTTATTGTGTCCAGGTGTTTGGTCAAGCAAGCACTGGGATAATTGTAATATGAAGACATTTATGGATTTCAGTCACCAGCGAGTTTACTTCAAAGATAGCTGACTACATCTACATCAATCAGGGAGATTGATGTCACCAATGAGTGATGCTTTATTCAATCAGTGAATGCCTGCCTTAAAAAGGGAAGTGGTTACAATATTTAGAGAGATTCCCAGCTCTTCTTTGGACAGCCAACATCTCCTAGAAACTCATAAAGGACTTTCATTGGATTTCCATTGAAGACACTGGTTTGCATCCAGCCTGCAGAACCTGGAATAGTGCATCCCCATGGTCATGTGAGAGACTCAAAAAAATCTCATACCATTGACAGATATCTCATGATGATTCTGTTTCCTTAGAGATCCCTAATACAGCTTGGTACCTGTATTGGTACTTGAGGAACAGAGTCTTAAACATGGGATGTCTGAGGTGGTTATGGGAATTTTTCAATTGCCTCTTGACTATAATTGGACTCAAGGGTACTAATAACTCATTTTCCAATAATGAAGAGGTTGTTCAAAGTCCATGGCATGAGCTGGCCATATAGATACACAAAATATCTTTACTGATTCCCCTACTTCCATGCTTATATGATTCAAGGATCTGGATGTGAGTGTTTTCAATGCCTCAACAGAGTTTTATGGAGTCAAAAAAAAATAATGATGGAATAAAGAAGAGCGGTCGGGCAGGATGGCATTGGTTTAAGTGGGCACTCACCATCTCTCTCACAAAAGATGGTTGATTGGGGACAGGATCCAGCCTGAGTGAGCTGATCTGGGAGCCCGCAGAGCAGGAGCCTTTGGAGCATCAATCTGGAGGGAGCTGGACAGAGAGATAGATTGCTCAAGATAAAATCACGAGTTTTTAACCCTGTGGAAATCACAGATGGCTAAGCCACACACTCAGGACAAAGACTTAGGGAGAGCCCCGACTCCCACCAGCCACCCAGCAAGAGGGACCATTGTCCAACAGTGGCAGGGTTCTGGCAAGGGGAGGAGAAGGGTTACCTTTCCGTGGGTTTGGATGCCTGGACCTCCATAGAGCTCTGGGGAGCATACCAGCTGGCTTGAAGTGGCACCAGGCTGAGGGGAGAGGCAAATCTGCTAAGGAAGCCTGATTTACCAGACCACACTGGGATATAGATGCTTCACCTGAGAGAGGGCAGAGCCAGGCAATTTACGGTTACCTGCTGAGGACTATCAGTATTTCAACTCCCCTAAGGGAGTCAGGCAGTGGGAAGTGCTTAATAAGTTTTCAAGAACCTATTTAGGGTCCCCAGTGAGGAGGGGGTGGTCTAGAAGAGGCTTGAAAAATCACTTTGGTGTGGAGAACTCAGTCATCAGGGTCCCATTTGAATTGCAAAAGGGAAATCAACCTGACCAGGAAAGGGGAGGGTAGATCTGCTCAGACAGCCTGCTGAATCCAGCTGCGCTAAAAGAATAAAATCTGCCTGGGGGAAAGTGACTGAATAGCTTTCTGAAGAGTTTACTGACTCAGTTAGAGGGGTAGCTCAGTGGAGGAATCTCTGCCTTGAATGTATGTGTCCGTGGTTTGAGGCCCGACTCCTCTAAGAGTGCTGATTCACAGAGATATCTAAGATTCAGTTGATTCCACAGGACAGGGAAAACATAGACAATATTTTTGTACTAACTGCTTTTGGGTCCCTTATTTTTCAAAAAAAAAAAAGTTACTTAAAAATTTAACTTAGTTTACTCATGAAAACCTACCTCAAAACCTGCAGAGAGAAGCTTGCAGGGTAATTGATTGATGAACACAGGCAGCCAGAGAGGCTCCACAAGGGCCCAGGAAGTAACGCTCTTCTTTGCTTTGTTTGACTGCTTGCTTTTGTGTTTGGGGTTTTTTAACGTTTTTGTTTTGTTTTGTTGTTTTGTTTCTTGTTTTTCTTTCCTCTTTCCTCCCCCCACCCACCCCAATTTTTTTTTTAATTAGGTACTGCTAGCTTGTTTCTTCTTTGCTGTGCTTCTCCTTCCTTCATTTTCCATTTTCTTTGTATACTGATTTTGTCTACCAACGCTATCTCATTTCTTTCCTTCATCTTTCTATCTTCAGCTTTCTGTTGTGGTGCTTACATTCCACCTTTTTATATTAGTCCTTAACTTTACAGGTTTCAATTTCTACTTTGTCTCTTCTGTTTTCTTTGTTTTTTTATTAACTTTTTTCTTCCTGTCCTTTCTTTTCTCTTTCTCTCTCTCTCCTCATCATTCTGGCCTTTTAAATCATTCTATATTTTTCTCTATTCAGTTTCCCGTTTCATTGTAGGTACTTCACTTTTATATTCCTAATATTCAACACTGTTTACATGAGTTAAATATTCATTTTCCTAAGTCTTATATGCCCCTTCTTCTAACTTTTATTATCATTTATATTATCTTTTCTCTTGTCTTACTCTTTCAATTTTTCTGACCCTAATCTTTTTCCTTCAAGGGAAATAGAAAAGAGCAGGGAAATAGAACAATAAGAGCAAAGTGTCAAAGAGAATACTTAAAACACACACAAAACCAGCAGCTAAACAAAACCCTAAAGCAGAGAGAGAAGCTAATCAACTGAATAATTCCATCAAAATAAATGATGACCAAAGGGCAACAAAAAAATTATAAACCATACTAAGAAATAGGAATACATGGACCAGTCTAATGAACAAACTAAAAACCAGGAAGAGATGCAGTACATCAAAGAACTAATCAAAGCTGTCCAAACAAATATCGTGGACCAACTTAATGAGGTGAAGGAAGAGATTAAAGACATTAAGAAGACACTGGAAGAACATATTGAAGAAATTGTAAACATACATTAAAAGGTAATGGATAAGATGGTGATAAATGGCACAATCCAAGAAATTTTTTGATTTTCTTTTTGACACTGGAATCACACAACTGCAGATTTGAACAGGCAGAAGAAAGAATTAGTGATTTGGAAGACAATACATCTGAAATCAAACAGATAGTAGAACAGATAGATAAAAAGATAGAAAAAATCCAGCAGGGTCTTAGGGATTTAAATGATAACCCAAAATGCAGAAAAATACAGATTATGCACATCCCAGAGGGAGAAGAGGAAGAAAAGGGAAAAGAAGGAGTGTTGAAAGAAATAATGGCTGAAAACTTCCCAACCCTATTGATTCAGATGGATGTACATGTCCAGGAAGCACAGTGAACCCCAAACAGTATAAATCCTAACAGCCTTATTCCAAGACATATACTTGTCAAAATATCAGATGCTCAAGACAAGGAGAAAATACTCAAGACAGCAAGAGAAAAGAGAGACATCACATATAAGGGAAGCTCAATAAGATTAAGTACTGATTTTTCATCTGAAACCATGGAGGCAAAAAGACAGTGGTATGACATAGTTAAGGTACTCAAAGAAAAACCTTCCAACCATTAATTCACTATTGAGCAAAGCTGGCATTCAAAATGATAGAGAGTTCAAAATATTCACAGAAAAACAGAAGTTAAGAGAGTATGCCAATAAGAAACATGCCCTTCAAAAAATACTAAAGGAAGTTCTACAGGTTGAAAAGGAAAAAACAGTAGAGAGAGATTTGGAGGAGATTGTAAGGACAACTAGAAAGACAAAAAGAGAAATATAAGCAATATATGACATACATAAACCCAAAGAAAATATGGCCAGTGTAAGAAATTCCTTGAGAGAAATAACACTGAATGTTTATGGATTAACTCACCAGTCAAGAGACACAGATTGGCAGAATGGATAAGGGAATAAAACCTATCAATATGTTTTATACAAGAAACCCACCTTAGAACTGGGGATTCAAGGAGGCTGAAAGTGAATGGCTGGAAAATAATTTTATAAGCAAACAACATCCAAAAAATGGCTGGAGTAGCTATATTAATATCAGACAAAATAGATGTTAAATGCAGAACTACTGCAAGAGACAAAAATGGACATTATATATTGGTAAACATTTGTGCACCTAACCAGGGTGCCTCAAAATACATGAGGCAAACACAGTAAAGTCTAAGTGGAGACATGCATGCTTCTATAAATTTAGTGGGGGGGGGGGGTTAATACGCCATTCTGATGATTAGACAAAACATGTAGAATCAGAAGCAATAAAAAACAAAGACTCTGAATAATACATTAGGAGATCTCTACCTAATAGATATATACAGAATGCTACAACCAAATACAGCAGGGTAACCATTCTTCTCGAATGCACATGGATCATATTCCAAGATAGACAACATGCTGGGCCAAAGAACAGCTCGCAATGAATTCAGAAAGACTGAGATTTTACAAAGTTATTTCTTTGACCACAATGGAATGAAATTGGACATCACTAAGGGCCAGAGAACCAGATTGGGCACAAAGATATGGAATTTAAACAATACACACTTAGACAAGCAATGGGTCAAGAGGAAATCTCAAAAGAAATCAGTAACTACTTGAAAGGAAAGAAGAAGACAATGCAGCATATCAAAACTTATGGGATGCAGCCAAAGCTGTACTGAGAGGGAAATTCATAGCCATAAATGCAAATTTCAAAAAGAAGAAAGAGCTAAAATTGAAGACTTAACTGCACCCCTGGATTAATTTGAAAAACAACAACAAACTAACTCCAAAGCAGTAGAAAGAAGGAAATAACAAAGATTAGAGCAGAACTAAATGAAAATTTTAAAAAAGCACTAGAAAAAAATAAACAAAGCCAAAAGTTGTTTCTTTGAGAAGATCAATAAAATTGACAAACGTTTAGCCAGACTAACAAAGAAAAAGAGAGAGCAGATGCAAATACACAAAATAAGAAATAAGGAAGGAGATATCACCACTGACCCCACAAAAATAAAGAGTATGATAAGAGGATAGTTTGAAATATTATATGCCAACAAGAATGATAATTTAGAGGAAATAGACAAATTCCTAAAATTTCACGAGCAGCCTACAGTGATGAAAGAATAAATTGATGATCTCAACAGCCCAATTAGAAGTAAAGAGGTAGACTCCATCATCAAAAACCTCCCAACTAAGAAGAGCCCAAGACCAGGTGGTGTCACAGGTGAATTCTACCAAACATTCCAGAAAGAGCTAACAACAATCTTGCTTAAGCTCTTCCAAAAATAAAAGTAGAAGGAACATTGCCTAACTCATTCCATGATGCTAACATTACCCTTATACCAAAGCCAAACAAAGATGCCACAAGAAAGGAAAATTACAGACCATTATCTCTAATGAACCTAGAAGCAAAAATCCTCAACGAAATACTTGCTAATTGCATTCAACAAAAAAACAAATGAATTATACACCATGACCAAGTGGGTTTCATCCCAGGTGTGCAAGGATGATTCAATATAAGAAAATCAATCAATGTAATACAACACATAAACAGATTGAAAGAATAAAATCACATGATCATCTCTATAGATGCAGAAAAAGCATTCGAAAAATACAGCACTCTTTCCTGATAAAAACACTACAAAGGATAGGAATAGAAGGAAACTTACTGAACGTGATAAAGGGTATATATGAAAAACCCAGTGTCAATATCATCTTCAATGGTGAAATCATAAAAGCTTTCCCTCTAAGATTGGGAACAAGACAAGGATGCCCACTATCACCAATCCTATTTAACATTTTTTTAGAAGTACTTACTCGAGCACTGAGCTAAGAAAAGATATAAAAGACATCCAAATTGGAAAAGAAGATGTGAAAATTTCACTATTTGCAGACGTCATGATCCAATACATAAAAAGCCCTGAGAAATCTACACCAAAGATTCTAGAACTTATAAAGGAGTGCAGAAGAGTTCCAGACTATAGGATCAATACTCAAAAATCAGTAGCATTTCTGTACACCAATAATGAACACCTAAGGAGGAAATCAAGAAAAAAATACCACTTACAATACTAACTAAAAGTATCAAATACAGAGGAATAAATAACTAAAGATATAAAGGAAGTATATACAGAAAACTACAAAACACTTTTAAAGGAAATCAAAGAAGAATTAAATAAATGGAAGAATATTCCCTGTTCATGGATAGTAAGACTAAACATCATCAAGGTGTCTATCCTACCCAAACTAATCTACAGTTTTAATGCAATCACAAAAAAATCAACACTGTATTTTTTAATGAATTTGAAAAAATAACTACAAAATTTATTTGGAATTGTAAGTGGCCCCTAATCAACAAAGATATATTGAACAAGAAAAACGAAGTTGGAGGTATCACACTACCTGACTTCAAAATATACTACAAAGCTACAGTGGTCAAAAGTGCATGGTATTGGCAGAAGGATGGATATACTTATCAATGGAACTGAATTGAGAGTTCCAATATAGATCCTTGCATATACAGTCATCTGATATTAGACAGGGCCACCAAGCCCACTCAGTTGGGAGAGAATGGCCTCTTCAACAAGTGGTGCTTGGAGAATTGGATATCCATATCCAAAGGAATGAAAGAAGAACACCATCTCACACCTTATACAAACATCAACTCAAATGAATCAAAGAACTAAATATAAGAGCCAAGAACAGAAAGACTTTGGGAGATAATATAGGGAAATATGTACAGGTCCTTGTAATAGGAAATGGCTTCACAAACTTCATACCCAAAGCATGAGCAGCAAAAGAAAAAATAGATAACTGGGATCGCCTCAAAATTAAAAACTTCTGCACCTCAAAGGACATTATCAAGAAAGTAAAAGGCAGCCTACCCAATGGGAGAAAATATTTGGCAACCATATATCTGATAGGAGCCTAATATCCTGCATAGATAAAGAAATCCTCCACTTTGAAAATAAAATGACAAACAACCCATTTAAAAAATTGGCAAGTCACCTGAAAAGGCACTTCTCTGAGGAAGAAATACAAATAGCTAAAAAGCACATGAAAAGATGCCAACATCACTAGCTATTAGGGAAATGCATATCAAAACTACACTTAGATACAATCTTACACACATTAGAATGGCAGCTATTAAAAAAACAGTAGACAATAAGTGTTGGAAAGGATGTGGAGGAAAGGGAACACTTATCTGCTGCTGGTGGAGTTGTAGAATGGTCCAACCACTGTGGAGGACAGTTTGGCAGTTCCTGAAAAAACTAAATATAGAACTTCCATATGATTCAGAGATTCCACTGCTGGATTATATCCTGAAGAATTGAAAGCAAAGAAACGTACAGATATATGCACACCAATGTTCATAGCAGCATTATTCACTATTGCCAAAAGTTGGAATCAACCCACGTGCCCATCAATAGGTGAATGGATAAACAAAATGTCATACATACATACAAAGGAATATTACTCTGCTGTAAGAAGGAATAAAGTGCTAGTACACGGGATAATCTGGAAGAATCTTGAATACCTTATGCTGATTGAAGCAAGCCAGGCATTGAAGGATGAACAGTATGTGACCTCATGATATGAATTAAGGAAATTGAGCAGTCTCAGAGAGCTATTTTCTGTAAGATAGGTTTACAAGAAATAGAAAGAGAAGAGAAAGTTGTGAGCCATCAACCACATGGATGTAATCTATGGTAAAGTGATAGAGTGTAGCTATGTTTTGAAGAGATAGGACAGGAGGGTAGTGATATTACTGGGTTGGGTGATGCAGGGTAGATTGGAAAGGGTGGGTAAAAGGTCCAGGCAGATAGGTAAGTGTGAGTCAGAAGGTCCAGGATACTGGGGGGAGGGTTGGGAAAGGGACCTAGTGAACATGGGATTTGTGGGTTTGAAGTTGAAAGTACAGACCTGAGAATGCTCTTATGGAAAATGAAAAGGAAGGGTCAATGGTTTAGGGTGTTGGTTGGCGGGGGTTCATTTGGGACAGGGAACACCTAGAGCAGGCTTCTAGGGAGTGTGTGAGTGTTCATTCTGTCATAATGTATTGTATCAATGGGTGTAGACCCACATAATGAGCAGGAAGGATTTGGATTCCCATCTTTGGGAGGACCAATTTGTTCAGAAATAGAGAGGCGGGAGTCTCTCAAGAGATAGGGCAGTCACTAGTAGGGGATGACAAACCAGTGTGTCAAGACTGCTTGTTTCATATAACCATCAATCTTGTCATCCAATGAGTTAAGCCAGGGGGTCGTCATGGGCCCATTGGGGATGGGGTGGGAGGAAAAGAATATATCAAACAGGGGGTATTTAGTGGTCAGTAGAAATGTTCTTCATTACCATATAGTGATGGACACAGGACATGGTAAACATCATCAAGATTTATAAAAGTGCATGGTCTGAAACATAAACCATAGTATAAACCATTGACAATGTTTATTAGCTATGTTTCACTATTTGTATATCAGTTATTACAATGCTACCATCCACATATAAAATGTTATTAATATGGGGGGAGAAAAGGGGCAGGATGTTGGTTATATGAGAATCTCCTGTATTCTGTGTGTGACTTTGCTGTGACCTAAAACTTGTTTGAAAACAAAATGAAAAATAGCAATACACTGAGGAATAAGAAGGGGAAGGTGCCACGGTACAGACTGAACACCAGATATTGCAGTGATGAAAGGAAAAATGTCAAAAAAATGTGTTTTATATTTTTCATTTTTTTAATATTCCAATATTTTTATTTTATTTTATTTTTAGTTTTTTTTTTATTTTTATCTATTTTATCTCTTACATTTAAACATATCATTATTATTTCATTTTCCTATTAATAGTATTCAGCTATTGTAATGGCTTCATCTTTGAAGAAGCTTTGGATCACAGAATGGGTACAACTGGGGCAGGGGAGGATAGTTGGTGCGGGTTGTCAGGGATGGGGGATGCATGGGAGGAAGTTCACCTTAGCATAAATATAAGGTATATAAAAATGTTCAAATGTTCACAGCGCATTGTCACAGTTGGTGGAGAATCACTCAGTAAATGAGAGAACACTGAATTTCCATTCTGGAGAGCTCTACCACATTCTCTAAGGGAGTGGCCATAGCCCCCCAAGTGCAGGGCAGTGACTGATGAAGGAGGATGATCCACTGATGGGCCCTTGATATTAATGACTAGCCTTATGAGTCTTTGCTCATGAAATTGAAACTTAGCCTATTGTTATGGGGTGCCTAATTGTTGCCTCCTGAGAGCCTACTTGTTGATCAAATGTGGCCTTTCTCTAAGCCAAACTCAGCGTATGAATGCATTACCTTCCACCCAGTGAGGGACATGACTCCCAGGGTGGGCCTCCCTGGTACTGAGGGATTGCTACCATGTGCCAAGTGGCAATGTGACTGGAAAAAGATCTTGAATTAAAGGGGGAAAAGGTAATGACAAATGATTTTATATGGCTAAGAGACTTCAAAATGAGTCAGGAGGTCATCCCAGAGGTAATGCTAATGCACATCTCAGTAGCATCTCATAGAACTCAAAATGGATATCACCCCCAAATAGTGGGTCTCCTGAGGGCTCTGGAGACAGCCAGGTACTATGTCAGAGCAGATAGCTCCAGAGTTTGGTGCCTTTCCAGTGGGCCCTACTTTGGAATTTATGCTCCTGAGAGTGACAAGAGTTGGACTCAACTATGTCTTCCCTGCACATGGCTCATTTGTTCCTTCTATTCAAACCTATACTTGGTACTGTAGTGTGTAGGTGTACATCCAGAGGCTAGAATCTGGGCTGCCCATGTGCAAGCTGGGCCCAGAAACTCAGTGGAGCAGCAACTCCTACTCTACAGCTCATTGCACTCACCCAGGACAACTGGCAGGGAGATGATGATGGACAACAACCATCCCAGGAAATGGAGAATGTTTGCAGCTTCAGGCAGTAAAATCTCATCCATCTTATCTATGGGATATAAGCCCCTTCTCAATTGGAGGTGGAATGGACATCACCATCCAGGGGAAGTGCTATGGACTAGAGTGGACTTACTGTTATTCTGCTATAGACATATTGTGATTCAAGCAATGGAAGAAATTACAACATTGATGTGGATCCAGTGGTCAATGGAGGCTTTTGGGGCAGGGAGAGGGAAAAGCAGTTGTAATACAGGGGCTTTTTCAGGACTTGGGAATTGTCCTGAGTGACATTGCAACAACAGATATAGGCCATTTATATCATCATATAACATGCAGAACTGTGTGGGAGAGAGTGTTGTCTACAATGCCAACCATGGTCCATGCTTAATGGCAAAGCCCCTGGATGTGTTTATCAATTGTAATTAATGTGCCACACTAATGAAGGATGTTTATGTGGGATGTCATGGTAGGTGTGGGAAATAGGGTCTATGGGAATCCCTGTTATTTTGTATAAAATTTATGTGATTTAACTACCTTTTTAAAAAAATAAAATTTAAAAAATGGTATAATGATGTTGGCATGCTCTTACTAGATACTCTGGTTACAGTTGCAAAACAAAAAGATGAATTATGGCTTCAAATTTGAAACTTAAATGCCACATGGATGATGTGAAAGTTTATATGTGTGCTCTGAAAGAAAATCTTGTCTCTTGTAGCCACAGTCTTCAGATGTCTGAGAATCAAACTGAGACTCTCATTGTAAATGTAGCAGAATTACAAAGGAAACTAAAATCTCAACCCCACAGAGTTTCTGCAGTTAAAGTGAAGGCATTTTTTGGAAAGGAGAGGAACCCAGAGGATTTTGATGGAGACATATGGGGTGATGATAATATTTGTAGGGATATTGAAACCCTAAATTCTTATAAGTCTTTACCAAATAAATTTGCAATGGCCTGCATTTTGGAGACCACATCTTGTCAACCTTGTATCACTGAGCTTCCAGCCTGCACCCAGAGTCCAGACCTCTTTTCAGTCCTGAGGTGGGTGTCAGCCAAACAGAGGCCACACTGCCCAGCCTTTGGCCTGCATCAGGGAGTCTGGACCTCCTCCCAGCCATGAAACAGGTACCAGCCAATTTCCAAAATGCACTGCCCAGCCTCCAGTCTGCCCTGAGGAATCTGTCTTCCAATTCCTGTCTGAAGAGATTAATCCTGTCTCACCAGAAGAAAATACAAAGGAATGCCCTGAGGTCATGAAAGACATTTCTAATCTTTCTCCTTAACCATCCCCCACCTCCCCTCTTGTCCTTAAAACCTACTACTAGACTAAAATCACAAGAAGCCACCAAAGGTGAAATGCAAAGTGTGACCCATGAGGAAGTACCCTGTGCTCTGAGAGAACTGCATAAGTTTTCCAAATTGTATAGACAAAAATCAGGGGTATATGTATAGGAATGGATTCTAAAGGTATGGCATAATGGTGGAAGGAATACAAAGTTGCATCAGGTTGAATTTATTGATATGGGCCCACTAAACAGAATTTCTGGATTCAAAACTGAAGCTCAAGGGGTTAGAAAGGGCTCTAACCATTTTTTGGGTGGCTGACTGATACATGGTGAAAAGATGGCCTAGCATGCCTGAGGTTGAGATGCTTGGTTTGCCCTAGTATAGAGTAGAAGAGAGAATTCAAAGGCTTAGAGAGATTGGGATACTAGAACGGATTTACCATTTGAGAACAGTCCACACACCCCAGGAATGTCTAGAGGACACACCGTAAACCAGGACTGTGAGGAATAAAATTTGTAAGACTAACTATATCTACCTTGAAGAGCTCTGTGGCTGCTCTTCTCTGTAGTCCAGATATTACTGTAAGGAAGGCTGTAAATGAATTAGAATCCTTAAACATTAGGAAGATGATCGTATCTCAGTCCTGTAAAAGTCATGCCTCTGCAGTTAATCACCAAAGACAAGGTGGGTGTGGCTATCACAATGAAAGACAGATTTAAAGCAGCACTCAGAATAACCTAAGTCACATGGAGTCATGGTGTTGCCTAATACATCATGGGATAACTCAAAGTGAAATAGATGGGCAGTCTACTAATTTTCTCCTGGATCTGTATAAGCAGAAGATTTCTAAGAAAATGAACAAAACCCTAACTCAAATTACAGATTCAGAGAATCATGGCACCTTAATATATTCCCAGACTTGAGATAGTTTACAGACCCAGAGCCCCTTGAATGAGGAGAAGGCCAGGTCACTTTGGGGAAGGATCCTATTGAACCGCCAAAAATTTATACTGTTAATCTTCCTCCCACCTTTCCCCAAGGAGACCTATGGTCTTTTACCAGAGTAACTGTGCTTTGGGGAAAAGGAAGTGATCAGACTTTTTGGCATTAATAGACACTGGCTCAGAAGTGACATTAATTCCAGGAGACCCAAAAAGTCATTGTGGTTTATCAGTCAGAGTAGGGGCTTATAGAGAACAGATGATTGACAGAGTTTTAGCTCACATCTGCCTCACAGTGGGTCCAGTCTGTCCCTGTACCCATTCTGTGTTAATTTTCCAGTTCCAGAATGCATAATTGGAATAGACATACTCAGTAACTGACAGAATCCCCACATTGGATCTCTGACTTATGGACTGAGGGCTATTATGGTTGGAAAGGCCAAGTGGAAGCTACTAGAACTGCCCCTATCTAACAAAATAGTGAATCAAAGGCAATGCCAGATTCCTGCAGGGATTGAAGAGATTAGTGCCACCATCAAGGGTTTTAAGGATGTAGGTGTGGTGATGCCCGCCACATCCACATTCAACTCTCATATTTGGCCTGTGCAGAAAACAGATGGATCTTGGAAGATGAGAGTAGGTTATTATAAACTTAACCAGGTTGTGACTCCAATTGCAGCTGCTGTCCCAGATGTTATATCAGTGCTTGAGCAAATCAACACATCCTCCGGTACCTGGTATGCAGCTGTTGATACAGAAAATTGTTTTTCCTCTATGGCTATTAGTAAGGTCCACAAGAAACAGTTTGCTTTTAGCTGGTGATTTAGTCACGGTTCTCCTGGGAAACAGAATCAACAGGAGATATCTGTCAATAATATGAGAGTTTATAAGAGTCTCTCATGTGACCATGGGGATGCACAAGTCCAGGTTCCACAGGCAGACTGCAAAACAGGGGCTGTGATGAAAGTCTGAAGAAAGGTCCTTGATGAGTTTCTGGGAGAAGCTGGCTATCCAACAATGAGCTGGGAAATTCTCTCTGAAAGTTGAAATCACTTCCTCTTTTAAGGCATTCAACTGATTGTATAAAAGTGTCACCCATTGATGATGCAATCTCATCTCCCTGATTGATGCAGATGTAATCAGCCATCCATGCAGTAAACTCATGGTGATTGAAGTCCATAAATGCTCTTGTATTACAATTAGCCCAGTGCTTGCTGGAACAAATACCTGTACAGAATTACCTGGCTGAATTGACACATTTGCCTAAACATTAAAGTCCACCCCTTGTCAACTAGGCAACCATACACATTACCTTAAACCATACTTAGTCTCTTAAAAAAACAATAGCAGACAAGCATGCATATATATTTCCATCTAACAATGTTCAACTCCCCTGCATACAACCAACAAAGGCATTAATTCCCCACACAATAGGGTGCAAGTCCTTGGGTAATATTCACTCTTAAACTTGACATCCTTAAATATTATGACATAGAATTAATCAACTTTTCATATGATCGGGGGAAAGGTTGGGGAAGAACACAAGAAATTGGTTTTGTGTACATATACAATCATACTCCTAATGAAACAAGAAAGAAGTGTTCATGACTATTACAATTCTCATTTCTGTAACTGGTCACATGGTTGAAGTTCATATTTATCACTAGCTTCTTCCACTACCCATTTCATGTTCCGTTACCTTCAGCAAGCACTTCAGCTGGCCGTGGTTCTTTGCCTGGTGATTCTGGGCCATTGTTAGTCCTGCTTGAATTGGTTTGTTGCAATTTTCCATTGACTTTAATCACAGGGCATGGCAGGACTAGGAAATGCCTGAGAGGATCTTCTGCATTCCAGGCAAACTCTTCTTTACCCCCATTATGTAGATGTAGTCCTATTTCCCCTTGATAGTCAGGATCAATCACCCCTGCCAGTATAGTAATTCCCTTCTTTGCCTGTTGATTCAAAGGTAAGAGTACCCCAAAGTGGCCAGGTGGCAGTCTTAACTTCCAGTTTAACAGAATCATTGTTGTATTCCCTGGTGGCAGCACCCCTCCTTTTGGGACTAAAGTTTGTAAACCAGCAGAGCCTAAAGTTGTAGGGACAGGAAGCAAAAGTTTTCCTAGTGGGTCATTAGGGGTAATAGTGAGTGGTGCTACTGCCATTTCCAACCCTTGAAACCTGAACCCATGAATCCTGGTTATGGGAGAAACAGCATCATAGAGAGGATGCTGATTCAGAGAATACACAGTCTCCCGGAGAACATTGCCCCAGCCCTGCAAGATATTGCCAAATAGTTGGTGCTGTAATTGAGTCTTCAAAAGGCCATTCCACCTTTCTATTAATCCAGCTGCTTCAGGGTTATGGGGAACATGATAAGACAAGTGAATTCCATGGGCACGTGCCCATTCCCGCACATCATTTGCTGTGAAATGGGTTCCTTGATCAGAAGCAATGCTGTGTAGAATGCCATGGCAGTAGATAAGACATTCAGAAAGTCCATGGATGGTAGCTTTGGAAGAAATATTGTGTGCTGGAAATGCAAACCCATAGGCAGATTATGGGTCTATTACAGTTAAAACAAATCACTTCCCCTTCCATGGTGGAAGTGGCCCAATGTAGTCAACCTACCACCAGGTAGCAGGCTGGTTACCTCGAGGACTGCTGCCATATCGGGGACTGAATATGGATGGGCCTGTGTTGCAGGCAGATTGGGCATTCAGCAGTGGCTGTAGCCAAGTCAGCATTGGTGAGGAGAAGTCCATGTTGCTGAGCCCATGCACAACCTCCATTCCTACCTCCATGGCCACTTTGTTCATGAGCCCATTGGGCAATGACAGGATTGCCTGGGGGAAGAGGATGAGCATTAGCCACAGAGAGGGTCACCTTATCCACTTGATTATTAAACTCTTCCTCTGCTGAAGTTACCCTCTGGTGAGCATTCACATGGGACACAAATATGTTCATGTTTTTTGCCTAATCAGAAAGGTCTATCCACATAGCTCTTCCCCAGACCTACTTCTCACCAATTTTCCAATCATGTTTCTTCCAAGTCCCTGATCATCCAGCCAAACCATTGGCAACAGCAAATGAATCAGTGTACAAACGAACATCTGGCATTTCTTCTTCCACGCAAAATAAACAACTAGGTGCACTGCTCGAAGTTCTGCCCACTGGGAGGATTTGCCCTCACCGCTATCCTTCAAGGATGTCCCAAAAAAGGGCTGCAGGGCACACAGCTGTCCACTTTCAGGTGGTACCTGCATATTGTGCAGAATCATCTCTAAACCAGGCCCGAGTTTTCTCATCCTCAGTCAACTGATTGTAAGGGACTCCCCAAGAGGCCAAAGCTGTGGGCTGGGAAAGAGAAGGTAATATGCCAGGGGTGGTGAACATGGGCATTTGGGCTACTTCCTCATGTAACTTACTTGTGCCTTCAGGACCTGCTCGAGCACTATGTTGCATACACCACTTCCACTTTATTGTGGAATGCTGCTGTGCACACCCATCTTTATGGTTTGGTGGGTCATACAATACCCAGCTCATGACAGACAACTCAGTTCTCATGGTAACTTGATGGCTCATGATTAAGAGTTCAGTCTCTACTAAGGGCTAGTAGCAAGCCAAAAGCTGCTTCTGAAAAGGGGAATAGTTATCTCCAGAGGATGACAAGGCTTTGCTCCAAAATCCTAAGGGTCTGCCTTGTGATTCCCCTATAGGGGCCTGCCAAAGGCTCCAGGCAGCATCTCTATTTGCCACTGAAACTGGGACAGCAGCTGTAATTGGAGTCAACACCTGGTTAAGTTTAAGATAATCTTCCGTCATCCTCCAAGATCCACCTGTTTTCTGCACAGGACAAAGAGGAGAGTTGAATGGGGATGTGGTGGGAATCACCACCCCTACATCTTTCAAATCCTTGATGGTGGCACTAATCTCTGCAATACCTCCAGGAATCCGTCATTGCTTTTGATTTACTATTTTGTTAGGCAGGGGCAGTTCTAGAGGCTTCCACTTGGCCTTTCCCTCCATAATAGCCCTCACTGCACAAGTCAGGGATCCAATGTAGGGATTCTGTCAGTTATTGAGTATGTCTATTACAATTATGCTTTCTGGAACTGGGGAAATAACCACAGAATGGGTCCGGGGACCCACTGGACCCACTGTTGGACAGACCTGATCTAAAACTCCATCAATCACCTGGCCTCCATAAGCTCTGACTGGTGGACCACAGTGACGTTTTGGGTCTCCAGGAATTAATGTGACTTCTGAGCCAGTGTCTAATAATCCCTGAAATGTCTGATCATTTCCTTTTCCCCAATGCACAGTTACTCTGGCAAAAGGCTGTAGGTCTCCCTAGGGAAAGGTGGGAGGAAAATTTATAGTTTATATTTTTGGCAGTTTGACAGGATCCTTCCCCAAGGGGACCTGGCCTTCTCCTCATTCATGGGGCTTTTGGTCTGTAAACTGTCTCAAGGCTGGGAATTGATTAAGGGGCCGTGATTCTCTACATCTGTAATTTGAGTTAGGGTTTTGTTCACTTGACCTAGAACACTTCTGCTTATACAGATCCAGAAGAAATTTAGAAGACTGACCATGTATTTCATTTCTAGGTACCCCATGATCTATTAGCCAATGCCATACTCCATATGACTCAGACTATTCTGTGTGCCGCTTTGAATCTGTCTTTCATTGTGGTAGCCTTTGGTGATTAACTGCAGATACTTGACTTTTACAGGACTGAGATCTCGATCATCCCCATAAAGTTTAAGGATTTCAATTCCATTACAGCCCTCCCTACAGTAATATCTAGACTGCAGAGAAGAGCAACCACAGAACTCTTCAGACAAGATGGAGTTAGTCTTACAAATTTATTCCTCACAGTCCTGGTTAAAGTTGTGTCCTCTGGACATTCCTGGGGTGGGTGGGCAGATCTCAAATGGTAAATCCATTCTAGCATTCAAATCTCTCTAAGCCTTTGAATCCCCTCATCTACTGTATACCAGGGCAAATCGGACATCTCAACATCAGACATGTTAGGCCTTCATTTGGTCCATGCTTCAGTCAGCCCCCCAAACAAACTGTTAGAGCCCTTTCTACCCCCTCAAGCTACAGTGTGGAATCCAGAATTTCTACTTAGTGGGTCCATATCAGTAAATTCAGCCTGATCAAACTTTATATTACTTCCACCATTATCCCAGACACTTAGTATCCATTCCCACACATATTCCCTTAATTTCTGTCTATATAAGTTGCAAAATTCATGCAGTTCTTTCAGAGTATAGTGTACTTTGTCAAGGGTAACACTTTGTATTTCACCTTTGGGGGCTTGTTGTGATTTTAGTCTAGTAATGGGTCTTAAAGACAACAGGGCTTGGGGTGTGGGTAAGGAGTAGGATTAGCATCATTTTGCAGGCTGCTGACCTCAGGGCATTCCATTGCATTTTCTTCTGGTGATACAGATTTAATCTCTTCAGGCAGCGGTTGGAAGACAGAGTCCTCAGAGGAGACTGGAAATTGTGCAGTGCATGCTGGAGTTTGGCTGGTAACTGCCTCGTGCCTAGGAGGAGATCCAGACTCTCTGGGGCAGGCTGGAGGCTGCTCAGTGCATGCTGGAGTTAGGCTTGTACCTGCCACATGACTGGACTCCCTGGGGCAGACCAGAAGCTGGGCAGTGCATGCTTCCATTTGACTGGTACCCACTTCAGGGCTGGAAGGAGGTCCTGACTCCCTGGGGCAGGCTGGAGGCTAGATGATACAAGATTGATAATGTGTGGTCTCCACCGGGCAGGACTTCGCAGGTTTATCTGGTAAAGTCTCAGCAAAATTTAGGGTTCCAATGTCCCCACCAATATTATCATCATCCCATATGTCTTTGGCCCAATCCTCGGGGTTCCACTCCTTTCCAATCAATGCCTTCACTTTATTTGCAGAAACTCTGCAAGTTTGAGATTTTACTTTCCTCTGTAATTCTGCTACTCCTACAATGAAAGTCTGGGTTTGATTCTCAGATATTTCAAGTCTGTGGCTACAAGAGACAACATTTTCTTTCAAGGCACACTTAGAAACTTTTGTATCTTTCATGTAGCATTTAAGTTTCAAATTTAAGACTTTAGCTCATCTCTTTCTTTTATAACTGTATCCAGAGAATCTAGGAGGAGCCAGTCAATATCATACTTTTTGACTCCACAAAATTCTCTTAAGGTATTGAAAACACTCTCACCCAGATCCTTGCTTCATATAAGCATGGAAGTAGGAGAATCCAGTGATGCTATTTTGCGTATCTCTATTGCCAACTCATGCCATGGACTGTTAGCAACATCTTCATTATTGGAAAGGGAGTCATTAGTACCCCTGAGTCCAATTAGAGTTGAGAGCCAATTACAAAACTCCCAGAAACACCTAAGACATCCCATGTTTTAGACTTTGTTCCTCAAGAACCACTTCTGATACCAAGCTGTATTAGTCAGGGTACTCTCAGGAAACAGAATCAACAGGAGATATCGGTCAATAATATGAGAGTTTATAAGAGTCTCTCACAGGACCATGGGGATGCACAAGTCCAGGTTCCGCAGGCAGGCTGCAAACCAGGGGCTCCAATGAAAGTCTGATGAAAGATCCTTGATGAGTTTCTAGGAGAAGTTGGCTGTCCAACGACCAGCTGGGAAATTCTCTTTGAATGTTGAAATTATTTCCCCTTTTAAGACATTCAACTGATTGGATAAAAGTGTCACACATTGATGATGCAATCTCCCTGGTTGATGCAGATGCAATCAGCCATCCAAGCAGTAAACTCACTGGTGATCGAAGTCCATAAATGCTCTTATATTACAATTAGCCCAGTGCTTGTGGGACCAAACACCTGGACACAATTACCTGGCCGAGTTGACACATTAGCCTAGTCATCACAGCTGGCAAGGGCAACAGTATACCTTCATTGTCCTGCCTCAGGAGAATATCAACTCTCCAGCCATATGTCATCATGTTGTCCACAGGGAGCTTGATTGTTACTCCCTCCCATGAGACATCACACTGGTCCATTTTATTGATGATATCATGTTGATAAGACATAGTGAGCAAGAAGCAGCAAAAACTCTAGACTGGGTGGTAAGACATTTGTATGAGAGAGGATGGGAGATAAATCCAAGAAAAATACAGGGCTCTTCCACATCTATGAAATTTCTAGGTATCCAGAGTTGTGGGGCATGTTGAGATGTCCCTTCTAAAGTGAAGGATAAGCTGTTGCATCTGGCCCCTCTATGACCAAAAAAAGGTACAATAGCCTCTAGATTTAGGAGACAATGCATTCCTGCTAGTTTTGGTTGGGGACTGGAACAAGAAGAAGCTCTGGGACTGGTCCAGGCTGCTGTTGGAACATATGATCCAGCAGATTTAATGCTTCTGGAAGTTTCAGTGGCAAACAGAGATGCTGTCTGGAGCCTTTGATAGGCTGCTATAGGATATTCACATTTGAAACCCTTAGGATATTGGAGCAAAGCCCTGCCATCCTCTGCAGATAATTACTACCCTTTTGAGAAACAGCTTTTGGTCTGCTATTGAGCCTTAGATGAGGTTGAATGGCTAACCATGGGCCATCCAATTACCATGAAACCTCAGTTGCCAATCATGAACTGGATATTGTCTGACCTACCAAACCATAAAGTTGGGCATGAAAAGCAGCACTCCATACTAAATTGGAAGTGGTATATACGCGAGAGAGCTCAAGTGGGTCTTGAAGGCACAAGTATGTTACATGAGGAAGTAGCCCAAATGCCCATGGTCACCATCCCTGTCATGTTACCTTCTCTTTCCCAACCTACAGTTTTGACCTCTTGGGGAGTCCATTACAATCAGCTGACTGTGAATGAGAAAACTTGGGCCTGGTTTACAGATAGTTCTGCATGATATGCAGGAACCACCCAAAAGTGGACAGCTGCAGAACAGCAGCCATTTTCTGGGACATCCCTGAAAGAAGTGGTGAGTGTAAATCCTCCCTGTGGGCAGAACTTCAAGCAGAGCACCTAGCTGTTCATGTTGCTTGGAAGAAGAAATGGCCAGAGGTGCAGGGGCTGTTGCCAATGGTTTGGCTGGATGGTCACGGACTTGGAAGAAACATGATTGGAAAATTGGTGACAAGGAGGTCAGGGGAAGAGATATGTGGATAGACCTTTCTGCCTTGTCATAAAACATAAACATATTTGTGTCTCACATGAATGTTCACCAGAGGGTGACTTCAGCACCAGAAGAATTTAACAATCAAGTGGATAAGATGACCCAGTCTGTAGCTAATGTTCAAACTCTTTCTCCAGGCACTTCTCTCATTTCACAAGGGGCTCATGAACAAAGTATCTATATAGGTAAGGGTGGAGGTTATACACTGGCACAACAACATGTACTTCCCCTCACCAAGGCTGACTTGGCTACAGCCAATTCTGAATGCCCAAACTACTAGCAGCAGAGACCCACACTCAGCTGCCAATCTAGCACCTGAGGTGAGCAGCCTGCTACCTAGTGGCAGGTTGCCTACATTAGGCCACTTCCATCATGGAAGGGGAAGTGATTTGCTTTAAGTGGAATAGAGCCATACTCTGGATAAGGGTTTGCATTTCTTGCACACAGTGCTTCTTCTAAAACTACCATCCATAGACTTACTGAATAGCTTATCTACTGCCATGACATTCCACACAGCATTGTTTCAGATCAAGGAACCTATTTCATAGCAAATGGTGTGTGGGAATGGGCACAGGCCCATTACCATGTTCCTCATCACCCTGAAGCAGCTGGATTAATAGAATGGTGGAATGGCCTTTTGAAGACTCAATTACAGAGCCAACTTGGTGACAATACCTTGCCGGGCTGGGGCAATGTTCTCCAGGAGGATGTGTATGCTCCACTCTATGGTGCTGTTTTTCCCATAACCAGGATTCATGTGTCCAGGAATCATGGGGTGTTAATAGGAGAGGCACCACCCACCATTACCCCTAGTTCCCACTAGGAAAATTTTGGCTTCCTGTCCCTCCCTACGACCTTAAGCTCTGTTTGTCTACAGGTTTTGGTCCAAAAAGGAAGAGTGCTGCCACCAGTGAACACAATGATTCTATTGAACTGGAAGTTAAGGCTGCTACCTGGCCACTTTGGGCTCTTCTTACCTGTGAATCAACAGGCAAAGAAAGGAATAACTGTACTGACTGGGGTGATTGATCTTGAATCTCAAGGGGAAATAAGACTACATCTACAGAATGAGGTTAAGGGAGAGTTTTCCTGGTATACAGGAGATCCTTTAGGGCATCTCTAAGTTCTGCCATGCCAATCCAAGCAGGACCAACAATGGCCCAGAATCCTCAGGAATGAAAGTTTGGGTCACCCCTCCAGGCAAAGAACCATGGCCAGCTGAAGTGCTTGCTGAGGGTAACAGAAACATGGAATGGGTAGTTGAAGAAGGTAGTGATAAAAATGAACACATGACCAGTTACAGAAATGAGGATTGTAATAGCCATGAATCTTTCTTCCTTGTTTCGTTATGAGTATGATTGTATAAGTACACAAAATGAATTTCTTTTCTTTCCCAACCATTTCCCCTATCTTATGGAAAGTTATATTAGTTTCATGTCACAAAATTTAAGGATGTCAAGTTTATGAGTGTCTATTATCCAAAGACTTTCACCCTATTCTGTAAGGAATTAATGCATTTCCAGTTGTATGCAGGTGAGTTGAACATTGTTAGGAGGAAATATATATGTATTCTTGTCTATTATTGTTTCTACTCAAAGACTAAGTATGGCTTAAGGTAATGTGTGTGTTTGCCAAGTTGACAAGGGGTGGAGTGTGATGGTTAGGCTAATGTGTCAACTCAGCCAGGTAATTGTGTCCAGGTTTTTGTTCCAGCAAGCACTGGGCTAATTGTAATACAAGAGCATTTATGGACTTTAGTCACCCATGACTTTACTGCATAAATAGCTGTTTACATCTACATCAACTAGGGAGATTGCCTTCAGCTATGAGTGACTCTTATCTAATCAGCTGAATGCCTTAAAATGGGAAGTGATTTCAACATTCAGAGAGAAAATTTCCCAGCTAGTCTTTGGACAGCTAATGTCTCCTGGAAACTCATGAAGGATCTTTATTCGACTTTCATTGAAGGCCCAGGTTTGCAACCTGCCTGCGGAACCTGGATTTGTGCATCCCCACAGTCATGTGAGAGACTCTTATAAACTCTCATATTATTTACAGATATCTCCTGTTGATTCTGTTTCCCCATAGAACCCTGACGAATACAAATATATTAGCATATATTAGCATATATAACTCATTACATTCACTAAGATTTCAAAAATACCAAGCCTAGATTTTTCTGAACTATATAATTTTCTATTTTCTTCTAACATATGTTCATTAAGTGTCAGTCTCCACCGTAGGTGCTTGAATACATAACAAAAAATACAAAAATTCCTTCCTAATGAAGCTATTATTTTTCATAACTAAACCGTAAGGTAAGCAATATTTACATTAAATAGATAAAGCATTTTTATATTAGGAATTGAAAATTTCTCGGTAATATTGTAGAATATTCAGAATCATGAAGGGCTGACATGAGCAAATGGAAAATTAATTTAGTTTGGTATATTTTAGTAATCATTGGATAGAAAATATTTGTGCAAATGCTTAAAGAAGTTAGAGAGGTGACCATATAAATATCTAGGGGAAGAGTGACTCAGGAAAAAGGCATAAATAGTACAAACACATAAGTGAGTGTGGCTAAGGAACAGGGAAGAAACCAGTAAAACTAGCTTGATGCAGAGATGTGGGATAAGGTCACAGGAGCAATATGGGGACGGTTTATAAGGTTTTCTATTTTTAATATGTTAAATAATGAATTACATTGTTGATTTTTCTTAATGTCAAACTTACTTTTATTCATGAATAAAAGCAAACACTACATACTTTAATATTATTTTTTCCTCATTGACTTCAGTTAGCTAGTGCTTTGTTTCAGATATTTGCTTATCAGTTCACTAACAATCTTTAAGATTTAACATTTACTTTCTGGTAAAATATTGGCTTGGCCTGTGTATAAATGTTTTGCTCATCTCATAAACTGAAAAAAGGGATCGCCCTTCTTCCTGAACCACTAAATCATTTGATTAAATACACCAGATGTTCTTCTTTACAACTCACTTCAAAAGTAGTTTTCAAAAGGGAAATGCTGAAAACAATGGCTTCCTAATTCTCTTTTTTTGGGATAATGTTAACTTTGGCCATTTAGTTGGATTCATGATCTATTCAGAAATTGGAAGAGAAAGTGAATTCCATATTGTTTAATGAAATGTCAAGTTGATTTGCTGACAAATATACACATGAAATTCAGGAACTTCTGGCCAGCTCTTTCACACTATTACTTACAGTATTGTGGTTGACTGCCAATTTTGGTGGAGGCTGAGGGAAGATTGCCTGTGCTAGTGTTCAAGATATAGTATTGTGGATGCTTCTTCAGTAGTTATTCAGGATACTTGCATTCTTAGAAAATACTTGAGAAAAATCCACATTACTGTTCCATACTGATATTAATGCTTCTCAGATTTTTATTCAAACAACCCATACATATGGTGTATTAAAGCCCTTCACAGAGGGAAGCATGTGTAGCTCAGTGGTTGAGCACCTGATTCCCAAGTATGAAGTCCCAAGGTACTGGTTTAATTCCTGGTACTTACTAAAAAATGTAAAATAAATAAATAAATAAAAATCCTTCACATTACCAATATCAACTATTGAAGTTATAATATTAAGGGAATATTATAAGTAATTTTATATTATTAAAGTACATATGTTTTAGAGATAGGCTGTGATTTTCTTTCACTAGGATGGATGTTTTTGTTTTAATATAATTTTGTGAGAGTGTGGATATAAATAAAATAATTGATGCTTGTTGAAATCAGCTGAATTCAATTTGAGATCCCCATATATATTCTCTATTTTTGTGCGTGAAAATAATTTTTTTTAAAAAGTTAAATACATTAAATACCATCCTCAAACTATATCCTTAAGATTAAACAATCATTAGATTTCCTTATGGAAGAGGGAATTGATTGTAGCTGGAGTAAAGAAATTATACCTATGGATAGTGATATCATCTGGGGTTAGAAGTAGCAATTAATAGGATATGAATTTGGAAGAAAAATAATGTTGTGTGTTTTCAGGAAGGAACAGATTCACAACCAACTGGATTCCATTAGGGGGAGTTTTAAAACAAAAGTAACTAATTTTGTTTGTCCCACTAACTTTGCTGCTGCAGCTCTTCTTCTTAAACACAAGATATATATTTTAGTGAATCAGTGTAGAAAGAAATTGTAATATTCAATGGGTCTATGACTGCCATTATAATTATGAGCTAAAGTTCCAAGTGTCTGGCTGTGATTTTCATGTAAAAAGAGAGTGGAAATATAAAAGGCTTATAATTGGTAGGGCCAAGAATGGAAGGATTCTGTATAGTGGCCATGAGTTTGTTGAGATAAATTCTGCAGGTACCTCCAAGAAGAGTTCAAGGATGACATTTTTAGTCATGTCATTGAAGTAGCAGTGGGTTACTTACTCTTCAATACTTTGCAATACCCTTTAAGTCCTAGGATACCTCTAAATTTTCTTTTGGTAATTCATGAGGGAAACTGCAAATGATTGTAATTCTACCTGGTGAGAGGAGAGCTGTCCAGGTTGCATTATGGCCTAGCTGGTGAACCTGGGTCTGTCAAAAATGTAATTTATTTTTAGAACCTCTATGTTATTTCAAAGCCAAGGTTTTAAGGAAATAAAAATTCCTAATGAGAAGAGATTATATAACTGAACAAAAGACCACTTATGGTCTGCATGTTGAATTAAGGTAGAAGAGCAGGAAAATTGTATGTTTGGGAGATTATGATTGAGAAGTTGAAAAAAATTGTGAGAAGACCTCAGTGAAATATTCTGTAATTACATCTAAGTGTATTGTATTTTTTACCAAAAACAAAATGGAATGATATGGATACTAAAAAACACCAAGGATATATCTACTACTTTGAATTTGTTGAATTTGGAGGAATGGAAACCTGAGTAGTATTTAGGTTGGGAACTACAAGGTAACATGGGTACCCTTTACAATGTATGCCACTTAAATATTATATAAAAAGGGCCAATGCCACCCACTAACAAAGTTAAACCTATTTAAATGTCCTTATACATTGTTCTTCTGCCCTTTTTATTTGAATCTGTAATTTGCACTATACTCATTTAATATATGTACCAGAGACAGTTGAGCCTTGATTCTCAGCAGAGTTGTAGCACCTACACCCCAGTTCATTGGACTTGCCCAGGATAACTAACAGCTAATGAAAGGATGATGATGGGCAATGCCCATCCTCAGAAAACAAGGTATCTACAACTGCAAGAAAGACAGTTCCATCCATCTGCCCTATGGGATCTAAGCCCCTTCTCAATAAGAAGCAGAGTAGGCATCACCATCCTAAAATCCTCATAACTGAGGAATGGACAAACATGAGGGGGAACTGCAAATATGTACTAAAACAGACATTATTATTCTAGCAGTGGAAAAACTTGTAACATTGATATAAAGACAGTGTTTACCATTGTTTCTGAGAGGAAATAGAGGGAAGAATAGGTGCAACATGGGGCATTTGGGGGCAATGGAATTATTCTAAATTATATTACAATGATGGATACAGGCCATTATACATTTTGCCAAAACCTATAAAATGTGAAGTGCAAAGTGCAAACTGTTAGATAAACTATAGCCCATGGTTATTAGCAATGCTTCAATATGAGTTCATCAATGTACCACAAATGTACCACACAAATGAAAGATATTTTCAATGAGGAAATGTATGAGAGGGGGAAGGGTAGAGTATATGGGAATCTCCCTATATTTTCTATGTATCATTTATGTAATCTAAAGTGTCTTTAAATAAAAGAGTAAAAAAAATTTAAAAGCCAGTAAAAAAATATAATGTCATAAGTTAGTAGTGTGTGGTTTTCTCTGTTTATCCTGCTATAATCAACTCTTGAGTTAAGTGTACTGATGGATGGCTGAGGAATGACAAATTAATTTATGTTCCAAAATAATCTGATATGCCAGACCTAAGCACATTAAACAAAAAAGATGGAGATTGTCATGGTGGTTTCTGTATTAGACAATGTTGACTATTCCTTAAAAGTAGTTTCTAATAGGACCCCTGCTTTAATTTGCTAAAAGCTGCTGGAAATAATATACCAGAAATAGGTTGGCTTTTATAAAAGCTTATCATTCGCAGGCTGTGAAAATGTCCAAATCATGGCATCATCAGAGATCCTGATTCCCCAAAGGTCATCTGTTCATGACCATTGACTCTTTCCATGTAGTAAGGCATTTGGATGCATCTGTTTCTCTTCTGGGTCTCCTTGCTTCAGTTTCTGGCTACTCCATCTATGCTGTCCTCTCTTCCAGTTTTCCCTATGAGTTCCTGAGTTCCTTCTCCTCATCTTAGTCACTTATTTCTCTGTGTCTATGCTCTTAGTCCTCTATTTATAAAGGACTCCTGCAAGAAGACCAAGTCGAACCCAGGGTCCAGCCTCACTGAAGTAATCCAAAGTTCCCCCAACTGAATCCAATCCAATCAAATGGTCACACACACACAATGGATGAACTTCAAGAACATGATCTTTTCTGGAATCCATGAAAAGCTTAAACTGTCACACTCCACCCTCTGGATAACATGTGCAAAGTATATTCATTCTACCACAATATTTCAAAAGCCTTAAATCATTTCAGTAACAATGTTCAGTACAAAATCTCATCAAAATCTGTTATAGGCTTATAGACCATCTTGGGGCAAAATTCCCCTCTGGATGTAGACCAGTGAAATTTAGTAAACAAGTTATCTTTTTCCAATACACAAAGGAAGGACTGTCATATATATCAAGTTCCATTATCATATGGAGATATTGGAAGGAAAACAGGGATCACAGGTCCTAAACACTTCTGAAAACCTTCAGGGCATAATCCATTAGATTTCAAAATCTGAGGGTCTTCTATAGAATGATGGTTCCTTAATCTCAGAGCCTACTGGATTTTGAGCCCTACCCCATCCAATGGCTTGCCCAGCAGCAATCATCTCAGCTCCACTCTCATCAAGCATCTGAGTGGCCATTCAACTTTGGGGCTCACCCTCCAAGAACATTGGGGTGATGGCCACAGTCTCCGCAATCACTGGGGCAAAATTTGAACCCTCTTAGAACAGTGTGGAGGCAAACTAACTCTCTCCAATGCCAGTGAATGTGCTCCACACTCTTGAAATTCTGGGGTGACAGTACTCACCCTGAACAATGGGGTCGATGGCACACCCTTTTCAAATGCCAAGGCAAGCTCACCCTTTCGGCACACATGTGTTGGATCATTATCTTGGCCCCAAATATAGTAATTCCAGACCTCATTATCCATACTTTTGACAATAAGCCATTTTTCCTTCAATCTCTCCCTTTTCTGTCCCTCTTAGTCCATGTTGGCAATGGTTCCAATGATAAAGATCTTGCAAAGAACTTGTTCATTTAGCATGCAAGAAATAGGGGTCACAGCCATCAGACAGTAAGACTTTTCACAAATCTTCCCTAGATAACTGTATTTCCAATCCTGACAGTGAAATGGCTTCCTGTTTCCATGTTCAGTTAAATCCTCACATGGGGCACTATTATCTGGGGATTAATTGCCCAGAAGCTCTGAATTTCCCAAATCATCAATTTCTTGTTTCTCTGTGTCCAGTAGTTCAGCTCTCATCTTATTGCTTTCCTCTCACATTTTGCTATGAACTGCAAGGAGAAGCTGGACCACCCTTTCTACATTTAATGTAGAAATTTCCTCAATTAAAAGGCCAAGCTCTTTACTTTCAAATTCTGACTTCCAGTTAATATCAGATGTCAATCTTGCCATGTCCTCTGCCACTTTAAAGTAAGGATCACCTTCCTTCCAGTTTTCAATGGCATGGTCATGTTTTCTGACCTAGGCCTCATCGGTAGTAACATTAGCGTCCATATTTTTACATAAAGTTTCTTCAAAGAAATGTAGGCCTTCTCTCTCAAGTATCTCATAATTCTTTAAAAATCTAACCCTTAATCATTTTTAAAACCGTTTCAACATTTTTGGTTTTTGCATATCAGCAACACCCCACTTTCCTAGTACCAATTCCTATTCTGGTTTTCTAAAAGCTTCTTGGAGCAATAGACTGGAAATGGGTTGTCTTTTATAATGAGGATTTATTAGGTCAAAAGCTTACAGTACTGAGGCTGTGAAAATGTCCTAACATCAGAGATGTTGTCTCACTAATTGTCAGCTGCTGCCCTCAACTCCTTCCATGTGACAAGGCACATGGAGGCATGTGATTCTCTTACAGGTCTCATAGATTTAGATTCTGGTTGCTCCATCTGTGAATTTCTCTTTCCCAGGTTCCCCTCAGAACAACTGTGTTCCTTTTCCTGATCTTTCCATGCTTTTGTCTCAGTGTCTCTGCTTTTATTTTTCTATTTATAAAGGACTCCAGCAGGGGGACCAAGATCCTTCCTTGGTCACACTTCACTGAAGTAATCCAATCAAAGCTGCCCCAACTAAATTCAATTGAATCAAAGGTTTCATACCCATGGGAATGGGTTATCTTCAGGAACAGGATCTTTTTTCTTATGCACAAAATCTTCACACCATTGCAGACCCTAAAGTTAGAGACAGATTCATCACAAGTTGAAGATAGTTTTGGATTATTTCCAAAAACAATAACAGGATAAAACATCCAGGAGAGCCTTGAAAGCCTTTGTTTTATTTATAGCCATGTTCTCTGCCACTTTAAAGTAAGGATAACCCTCCTTCCAGTTTGCAATGACACAGTCACCTTTTCTGACCTAGTCCTCATCAGGAGTAACTTTAGCATGCATACTTTTTACATAAAGTCTTTTCATATCTTGATTTGAAGTTCTTCTGTCAGGCATTGATAAATCATCTTTATGGTAGTTCCTTTGACTTTGTCACATCATCATTTCTGTATTGTAACACCATGGCAAAGTGGCTGGGCCATGAGGGAATTACTAGAACAGAATTTGATCCTAAAAGTTTTGGGTCTTCATGAAGGACATTCAAGAGTGGTCATATCCTGCTCCATTCATGATTTTATCTGAGTTTTCTCTATTATTTTAACTTATATTTAGAAGATTGATACCATCTCATTCCCTGAAAGATGAACCATAATTTATCATTTTAAATCAGATATATAGTGACATAATACAATATAGAAGGATTCTAAGTTATTAGAATTTTGAAAAAAAAAGACAGAATATTTTAGAGCTTTCTGCTCTCACAAACAGCTGAATCTCCTAGAACCTTAGCCTAATTATATACTGCCATGATACACAGCTTCTTCTTTGGGATTAAGTTGTGATAGGTTTGATTAGATGCTTATATAACAAATAATTATAAAATATTAGCAAAAGTAAATCATTTTGAAAATGGTGAGATATCTATCTATCTAGTTAAATGGATTTATAGGGATACACCTTAATGAAGCATGGATTGCATTGTTTAACAAATGGGTTTATTAGTTCCCTGTTGGTGTTGCATTTGGAAGTGTTAAAGGTCCAATGGTTGCTACCCATTCATTGTAACATCCTTGAACTTATGCATGCCCTTTTTCTTTCAGAATACACCCTGCTGCTGGTTCAGCAGGATATAATAATTGGTGTAGTTGGCAAGATTACAGAGAAATCACTGGGGGGAAAGGGTAACCTACTTAGGAAATGCTAAGATGGCTTCCATGGTCTAAGTGGGACTCTACTGCTTGTTTCTTAGATATCTGTGGGCTTCCCTGAGAATACAGTGACACCCCATAAACACCAAAAGGCCTTGCCTCTATACTGGAAGTGATAAGGTTCAACTCTGCCAGCAAGGAGTTGAAGTAGCTCATGGCTGGGGTAGGGTGACCCCTTTTGTGAGCAGTAAAGATGGATACTGAAGCATATTAACAGCTGAAGCCAACGAACATAAACTAGAGGAAGAAGTGGAATTGGATCAAGACATGAGGTCAACTGTACATTTGCTGGTAAAATTGATACAATGGGGAAGAAGGGAGTCCAGGTTGAATATCTTGGCAGGCCAGCATGCAAAATGTTGTGGGATAAGTCTTCCTAAAGTACTGGTACAGACTATAGTGAAAACTTTAAATTGTCATGCAAAGACAGGAAAGTCTTCTGAAAATGAGAGTGAGTCCGGTAATGCATAGAGGTAAGCTGCTTGGAGGACAAAAGAGGTGAAGCAACTCTCAAATTTATTCATACAGAATAAGGTGAAACAAACTACACCAGCATGAGTGCTAGGACTCCTCTTCCAGCAAATTAAATGTATTCTACCCAGGAATATACTCTGGTAGAGTTCAATGATATCACAACTGTTTCCACCAAAATCCTAAGGAAACAGTGTGTTCTGATTAGTAAGGCTGTAGAATAATGGAGTTGAAAGGGTGGTCTTGCCAGGAAGTAAGACTCAAAAAATATATAATGTCACCACCAACTCATCCTTCAGACAGTGCTTTCATAGTCTTTGGTGGTGCTGGGCAGTCATGTATTAACTGAATGATTCTTAATTCCTGCTGAGATGTATGGTCATAAGTGGAAGAAATTCCAGGAGACACTGCTGCTCCCTCAAAAACTATCAAAGAAGCACAAATGTTGCTAATAATGTTAATGATGTATGTGGAAGCTTATGCCTGGTTCTTCCAGTGACCTGAAAATGCCACTTTTATGGCAGGTATAAGGAATAAATTATTAAAACTAGCACCTCCTAGTTGGAAGGGGACATTCATCTCTATTGTACATCCTTTTGCTGGTATCCCTGTGTGCAATATAGGACAAGCCCTTGTTGAGATAGGAGAGACACAGATGGATACTGGAACATCCAGTGTCTGGAGTGACAAACAGGAGAGTGAAATATAGGGAAAAGGAAAACCACCCTTCCCAAATCCAATGGAAATTATCTTTCCCATAGTCAGATGAGCATGACCTGCTGAACAATGGAGTGGCATGGAAGAATATCAACAAACATAGTGTATTAGTCACCCAAAGGGGTACTGATACAAAATAACAGAAATCTGTTGGTCTTTATAAAGGGTATTTATTTGGGGTAGAAGTCCACAATTACCAGGCCATAAAGTGTAAGTTTCTTCCTTCACCAAAGTCCATTGCCACATGTTAGAGCAAGACAGCTGCCAAAGTTTGCTAGGATTCAGGCTTCTTGGTTTCCTCACTTCCTGGAGCTGTGTTTTTCTCTGGGCTTAGCTCCTCTAGCTCCTCCACAAGGTCAGCTGTAGACCATGAGGCTCTCTAGGCTTTGCTTCTCTCCACAAGGCCAGCTGTAGACTGTCAGGCGAATGGCTTCTCTATCCCTGGGTCTTCTCTCCTTCCTCACAACCAAGCTCTCTTACTTCCCGGGGCTCCAGCTCAAGAATCCAACATCAAAACTACTTCAACACTGTTCTTTGCCATGCCTTTTATTTTTGATTCCAGCCCCACCAAGCAGTGGGGCTCAACACCCTGCTGATATGGCCCAGTTAACTCCCTAATCATAACTTAATCATGCTCAGATTAGCAGACCAGTTTACAAGCATGATCCAATATCTATTTTTGGAATTCATAATTACATCAAACTGCCAAACTGCAATGCATACCAATGTTGTTCGTCTGAAATACTGGAAGGGGCTGAGGCCAGAAAATTTTACCAAAAGGCCCTTTAGACAAGGGTAGAAGCAACTGTCCCTCCAGAGGAGGAGGAGACAGAAAAAGAATGACAGGCACCATGCTCTCACCCTTGAAGGTTCATCAAGTTTCCCCAATATATAGGGCCATCCCAAGGGACTGGAAGCCCCATGTGGAAGTAAACATACATTAACCCAAAAATATAAAAAAAAAGTTTTGGTCCTAGTATACATCATAGTGGATAGGAATTCCCACTCTGGGAATCAGTTTATGTCTGGGGATCTCTGGATCAATTACATAAACTGATAAGTATGAGAGTGCATCCATCCTGATTAAAAAGGTTTGTTTCCTCCTTCAAATAGGGCAAGTCCTTTAATTCCACAGTTAGTTGGATGCATCCATATACCTGAAATTATAATGGGTGTAGACACTTTATTGGAGGCCACATTAGCTATCACTATAGGAGAAATTTACCTAAAGAGAGTATTGAAGGTGGTATTGCAGGGTCATGGCAAATGGAAGTTCTTCCTCCTTCAGCAACCAAAGATAACAGTGGATATTGAGCAATATTACCTATCTGGGGACACAAAGAAATATTTGCAACTCTTTTTGGAATTTGAAAAGTTATAAATTACCTAATTCCACAGAATCTCTTTAATAACCCACTTTGGCCCCTATGAAAGTCAGATGGAATATGAATAACTGTAAATTATAAAAAAAAAAAAAAATTAACAAAATGACTCCTGACATTCATGCTGCTCTACCCAGCATAACCTAAATATTAGAGAGATTAACAATGTGTCTAGGTACTTATGCTGTTATGGATTCAGCCAATACTTTCTTTAGTATACCAATAAATAAACAGCCAGAGGATATGTTTGTTCTCCTGTGGGAGGGACAGGTGTGAAGCTTTCAGGACCTTCCTTAAGGATATATGGTAATATGGGTTACTAGCCAAGGAGCACATCACCTTGGATTCACTTCCATGAGTATATGTAAACCAATTTGTGAATATTTTTCTAACTTCTGTAGACTCAAGTCTTTTACAGAAAGTCATAGAATGCATCTGGCAGCACCTTCAGAAAAGATGAGGAGTGATCACTCTCCAGAAAATAAGGAACTGGGAAACACTATCATGTTCATGGGGGTGGTACGGTCAGGTAAGGCTCATATTTTATCATCTATTGTAATAAATAAGACCCAAACTTACCTCTGCACACAAATGAAGAAGTGAAGAATTTTCTGGGTTTTATTGGAGCATTTGACCACATTTGCTCCCCATTTGGTACAATTTCTACAACCCTTGTATAGGCTAATATAAGAGGTAGCAGTATGGGTTGGGGAAGCTCAAGAAAGAGGAGACCTTTGAAAAATAACTTTTTTAGAAGCCCAGGCTTAAGCCCTGCATTCTATGACTCCTGGGTTATAATTTGAGCTAGATGTCTCTTTCACAGAGAAAGGAATGGGATGGGATGTATGGTAAAGTGACAGGAAAACATGGATCCCTATAGGAAATTTTTCCCAAGTCTCCAAGCTGAGAAATGTTAGATCATCTTAGGAAAGAAATTCCTGCAGTATACCAAACTTTACTACAAATAGAGGACATCACAGGGCATATGGCAGTGGAAATAAAAACTGAAAATCCAAATAAGGGATGGGTAAGGAGCTATTGATGAGGCCTGCTTCTGTGACAGCCCAGAATGGCATTTTTATCTACAGCAGGAGGGATACTTAACATCTTGTTCAATCACACTGGAATTAGAAGTCTTTTGGATTCTGTAACCTCCATTACAGAATTAGAAGGGACTCCAGAGTTGTCCTTAGAAAAACCCCAACATAGAAAGAAAAAGAAAATGGACACTGTCTTAGTCAGCAAAAGGGTGCTGATGCAAAATACCAGAAATCGGTTCGTTTTTATAAGTTGTATTTATTTGGGGATAGAAGCTTACAGTTACTGGGCCATAAAGCATAATTTTCTTCCCTCACCAAAGTCTGTTGCTACGTGTTGGAGCAAGGCAGCTGCCAATGTTTGCCAGGGCTCAGGCTTTTTGGGTTCTTCTCTTCCTAGAGCTCCATTTCTCTCTGGGCTTAGCTCCTCTGTTTCTTCCACAAGGTTCGCTGTAGACTATGAGGCTCTCTAGGCTTACCTCTTTCCACAAGGCCAGCTGTGAACTCTCAGGCGAATGGCTCGTCTCTATCCCAGGGCCTTCTTCACTTCCTCACTAGAACTCCAACATCAGAACTGCTCCAACTCTGTTCTTTGCCAAGCCTTTTATATTTGTTGGGGATCAACACCGCACTGGCGTGACCCAGTCAATGCCTTAACCATAACTTAATCATGCCCAGATTAGCAGACCAGTTTACAAGCATGAGCCAATATCTATTTTTAGAATTCATAATTACATCAAACTGCCAAACTGCTACAGACACCCTCACAGAATTCTTGGTATATGGATGGCTCCTGTTCAGACCAACCATCATCTTGGACAGCAGTGGCTATACAACCAATGGACAACTTGTAGGTAGAAATGGGAATAGTCCTATCCCATCGTATAAATGGGAATTGGCCTATTGTACTCAATGGGCCAAGCTAAGAGTCATCTGGTTGTTTCTTATTAACCAGTCACAGCCAGTCAACAATTGCATTGATTCATGTGCAGTTAATATGGATTCCCCATGGGAAGCCAATAAATGCTTTGTACATGGGCATGCCTTGAGAGGTATTGAACTATGGCAAGATATCCATGATCACCTAAAAATCTTGGGGGTAGATTTTCTTGTTTTCCATGTGGCTACCCATCAGCCAACCTCTCTCCCAGACAACATATGAGCAGATAAAATTGCAAAAATGTGGGCATTGAAAATAACTGAAGAAACAGAAATAGCCTACTATATATACAGGAAAGGGGGTACAAGGTATTCACACAACCTAGAAGCTAGCACAAATAGCTAGCTTGACTATCTTCATATAGGACATTGAAGAGTCTCCTAGGAATGCCCTACTTGCTGCCAAGGGTGACCCAAATTTCTGCTGGTGGTGTCAGGCCATATAAAAATAAGAAGCAAAGCTTTTTAGATGTCTGACATATAAATAGATTATATAGGGGTGCCAGGGGGATTGTTATGGACTTAGATACTGTTAATGGTCCATTGCAAGCATGCCCCTGCAGACATGCCAATGAACATCTACTATTAAAAGACTGCAATGTCTACAAACAATGTATAGTATGCTTAATATCAGTTCTTGTGACCAAGTGTCCTAATTCACTGACATTCTAATATAAGACTGGGCTCAAAAAGTGAAATTAACATGGCAGCTTGATTTGCCTAATAACCCTCAAGGGGCTGGCTTAATATAAAGAAATTCTTAAAATCTTACTAAAGGAACAAATCAAACTCTTTACTCGATGGACATCTCTAAAATGATGGACAATCATCCTACCAGAGGCCCTCAGGAACCTTAACAAAGGACCCACTAAGGAGAGAATCCTTATAGTACTAGCCCTTACACAAGCCATGTAAATATAAACATGTACAGAGGAGGCCTGGAGACTTGACTAAATACCACCAAATATTGAATAGCGCTACAAACTCCTCTCCCTATTACCTCATGTTCATAGGCTCTGGGATGGACCACACCCAAGAGATGGATTGAGATCCTCTTGCTGATACGGCAATAGACAGCTGCCATCTTAGAGCTAACCCCAGCATTCCTGGAAGAGAGAGGAACTGGATAGACACAGTGGCAATGTGCAGGCAAGCATCCCACCCCAAAGGGCATGGTTGTGCATTAAGTTACTGTTAACATTATTAACATAGCAATGGTGGCCCCTCCCAATAAAAGGTATTATTTAGTTAGCTACAGTGATTCCCTCAGCAGCAGAAGCCATTGCTGAAAGAGGAATTAACACCAATCTCATATTAAAAGAAGGGCAAGATATCTCAACTTGTGTTCCTAACATGTTCTTATCAATTTCCTGCTAACTCGTGCACTCTTTTATGGCTAATTGCTTATGCTAATGCATTGAATATCACTAAAAGTATGTTTTCAACCAGGACAAGGCAGACACACACAGAGGATCCAGCTGTTGGGTTTGCAGCCCCTTGCATTTGAGCAGCTATGAATCACCTTCTGATAAGTCAGACTGCCTTGAAATCATGATTGAGAGGCTGTCAAACTTGAACAGCACCAATATCACAGGTAATACTGTTAACATATGGGAGGGGTGCAACTGAAAACCATAGACACAACTTAAACTTTGTGAAGGTGTGATTTATTTGGCAAACTTCAACAATGGGGATACCTCCCTGTATTGAAAACAAAGAAGCCAAACAACAGACTGTGACTCAATTAATAATAATAGATATCTGGTTTATGTGTTTCTTTAAAAATACTCTCATATATTTGTCCTAACTAGAAGTGACTGTCTTGCTACCTTCTGGGACTGCTGTCCCAATATCTATTGGATTTCCCCTAATAGCACACAATGGCTACACAGCACAAACATGAAGCAATGGTTACCTTGGGTAGATAGGGAGATGAACACTTGGCTTCCCTTCATTGCATTTTGGGATATCAAACACGATTCCAATACCCTTAAAGGAGCCTATTTTGAAAGGGAGTTGGAAGTGGTCAGATTATTTGACCTCTTTTTTTTTTTTTTCTCCAAGAAGGTGATATTGACAAAATGCTCTAGAAACCCTTTGAAAGACTGTAACCATTGCCCACTGTCATACTAAATCAAGAAACCATGGCTATGTGCAAGGTTGTTCTATAAAGCTCCATGAAGCTGAATATTCCCAACACAGCACAATGGGAAATATGCACCTCATTAAAAACATGATTGTGGGGAGGGTTGGGGAAGGGAGCAGGTGAACACTGGAGATTGTGGGTATGTGGATGAAACTACAATGTTGGGAATGCTCTTTTGACAATATTACAAGGAAAGATTACTGTTTTAAGGTGTTAGATGGGGTCATTTTGGACAGGGAACACCTGGGATAGGTTTCCAGGGAGTGTGTGAGTGATCATTTTGTTATTTTGTGTGGTATCAGTGGGTAAATACTCACAAAATGAGCGGAAAGGTGTTGGACTCCCATCCTGGGGAGGCCCCCTATATTCTCAAATAGAGGGGCAGGAGTCTCTTGAGAACATGGATGGTATTTAATAGGTAAGGACAGACCAGTGTGTCAAACCCTCAGGGTTGTTGCAAATAATATGAATCTTGATCTTTAAGAAGTTAAGCCTGGTGGTTTCCATGGGCCCCAAAGGGAGGGGGAGTGAGTAATAAAATAGAAGGAACAGGGGGCATTTTGCGGGCAATGGAAGTGTTCTACATGAACTTTAAGTGATGGATACAGGCCATGTTAACCTTCATAAAAATTTTATAAAAGTGTATGGTCCAAAATGTAAACCATAATGTAAACCATTGACCATGATAAGTAGCAATGTTTCAATATTTGTACATCAGTTGTAACAAATATATCATCCACATATAAAAACGTTATTAATATGGGAAGGGGGAAAAGGGGAAGGGGGTTAGGTGTATGGGAGTCCTGTTTATTCTGTACATGACTTTACAGTGGCCTAAAACTTCTCTGAAGACAAAACAAAAACAGTAAGACACTGGGGGAATAAATAGAAGAAAATAATGTCATTGTACAAACCAAACAACAGATCTTACAGTGATCAAAGGCAAAATGTCAAAAAAAAAATTAATATTTTTTTATTATCTTTTAAAATCCCAACTTTTTAATTTAATTTTATTTTTAGTTTTTGAAAATTTTTTCTGTATTTTATTTATTATGTTTAAAACTATCATTATTTTTTTCATTTTCTTATTAATTGTATTTGGCTATTTTATTGGCTTCATTTTTGAAAAAGTTTTGGATCACAGAAGGGTTAGAACTATGGCAAGAGAGAATCATTGGTTTGGGGTATCAGTGATGGGGGATACATGGGAGAAAGTTCACCTGGGCATATATATAAGGAATATAAATGTGTTCAAATGTTTATAAGGCATTGTCACAGTGTGAGGAGATTCATACAATAACACAAAGAATATCGAATTCCTATCCTGGGTAGCCCTGCCACATTCTCTAATCGAACAGCAATGATCCTCCAAATATAGGGGCAATGACTAGAGAAGGAGGATAGTCCATTTATGGGTCCTTGATACTGATGACTATTCTTATGAGACTTTGTTCTTGAAATTGAAACTGAACCTCATGTTGAAGGGTGCCTAAGAGTTACCTACTGGGAACCTCCCTGTTGCAGAAATGTGGCCTTTCTCTAAGCTGAACTCAACATGTAAGTGCAATAACTTCCCCCCCCCAGCATGAGACATGACTCCCTGGGATAAGCTGTCCTGGCACTGAGGGATTGCTAACAAGTAACAACAAGCAATGCAACTAGAAAAAAAAATAGTCCTTGACCAAAAGGGGGTAAAGGTAAAGACTGATGAGTTTATATGGCTTAGAGACTTCAAAGTGAGTCCAGAGGTCATTCCAGAAGTTACGCTTATGCACACCTCAGCAAGATCTCATTGACAACCAAAATAGATACTGCCCCAAATAGAAGGGATCCTGAGGACTATGGAGGCATTCAGACACTATAGTCAGGGCAGATAGCTCAGGAGTTTGTTCCCCTGTCAATGGGCCCTACTTTGGAATTTATGCTTCCCAGCATGATAGATATGGACTCTCTTGTGTTTTCCCAACACATGGTTCATCTGTCCTTCTATTTGAACCTATAATTAGTACTACAGTTGGTAGGCGTATGTCCAAGAGACTTAAATCTTTGGGTTGTCCATGTGCCAGCTGTGCTCTAAATCTCAAAAAAGTTGCATCACCTACTTTTCAGTTTATTGGATTCACCCAGGACAACTAAAAAGGAGGAGAAAGTGGACAACCACCATACCATGGAACCAAGAGTGTCTACAACTGCAAACAAGAGAGTCCCACCCATTGACCATATGGGATTGAAGGCCCCCCTCAATTAACGGTAGAGTGGACATCACCATCACAGAATCCTCAGGATTGGGGAACAAACTATGGACTAAAGCAGATTTACTAGTATTCTACTATAGACTTATTGCCATTCAAACAATGCAAGAAAGATCATTGATGAAGATACAGTGGACTTTGGAGATGCTGGGGGAAGGGAGAGCAAAAAACATGTGTAATACGGGGGCATTTTTGGGACGTGGAAACAATCCTGAATAATATTACAATGACAGATACAGGCCATTATATATCCTGCCTTAACCTACAGAGTTGAGTGGGAGAGAGTATAAACTACAATATAAACTATAATCCATGCTTAGTGGCAATGCTCCAAAATGTGTTCATCAATTGTGATAAATATATCACACTAATGAAAGATGTTGTCAATGTGGGAAAATATGGGAGGTGTGGGGAGTGAGGCATATGGGAATCCCCTATATATTCTATGTAACATTCATGTAATCTATATATCTTTTAAAAAATAAAGAAAATTATAAAAAAAATACTGAGTCCTGTGTCTACATTCCAGATAAAGAAATAAAAGTGAATAAGTCTTTAGTTCACTTGCAGAAAACCTTGCAACTCAGATCATTACCCATTTATTTAGTGGTCTCAAATAAAGGCTTGGTATACAGGGTGAGGGAGCTAGTGTAAAAAACTGTTGATAAGCCTTCCAGGAATTGTGGCAATTGGACTTGTTCTATACATTTCCTTGTATATATTATTGGTGTGTGTTCTATCTCCAATGATCCTTAAAAATATGAAAAACAGTTGAAAACCTATACCACCAAACTGCCCATGGCCTAGAAACTCCTGCAAAAGAGATGGTCAGAGGGCTGCTTGTATGATGCATAGGGCATCTCGTACTTGGCCTAGTATTGCCCTTGCCACTGCTTTCCTCCTCTGACATCCATTTCCATGACACCCTCGAAGTGTGCCAAGCATCAGCTGCTATATCCTTGAGCACAGTCCACCCAGAGCACATCTTGTCTTGAAAAAATGGCACATAACAAGATCTTTTACCCAGTAATTATACACAAGCCTCTGGCACTGAACCATCTTTGGTTAGACCATATATAATCTACAGAGTGTTTGCCATAGTGACAGATATATTAAAGTGAACCTCTTTCCTTCTCACTGTCTTTCTCAAAGTAACTGCAGTTCTCTATATGTAAGTTACCTTAAAAATGCTTTTATATCAATCACTCTGGTGTTTAAAGCCTTCATCTTCGAAATCTCAACTGGCCCCATTGAACCACAGTTTGGGCAGTCCTTTTTGGGGCTTCCCCTATTTCTTATTTGGGGGCAAGTACTGGAGCTGATTCAGAGGTACACAATAACACTTCAGGATGCATGCTATTAATTGAGGTTAATTATTGGATGATGGGTCTCTCTGTTTTAGGTAAATTTTACAGTTAAATGCATGGATCTTAAACGCATTCATTTCACTTAAATTTGATTTAAAAATTCACCCCTGTAATCAAAACCCGTAACTATTAGAGCATATTGCCATCATCCCAGAAAGTTCCCTCTCTCCATCCTAGTTAATCCTTTTTTAAAAAATCACTCAATTAAACAGAAACAAATACTAGCTTATTTTTTTTTATCATAAGTCCATTTTTTTTTGTCTTAAACCTTTGAGTAAATTCTCTCAAGCAATAGTCAATCTTTTGTGTGAGACTATTTTCTAATTTTTTTAGATTCTTTGAGATTCATCCATATTTTTGGCTGTATAAGGACTCTGTTACATTTAAATTTGTAATATTATTCTGTTGTATAAATACCCTACAATTTATTTATCAATTTTCCTTTGATGAACACTTGCACTATTTCCAGGTTTTAGTTATGAATTAAGCCGCTATGAACATTCTTGTTCAAGTTGCTTTATGTTGTATGCACTCAGTTCTTTAGAGTATATAATGAAGATTTTACTTGCTGGTACATAGGATAGGTGATATTTATTTTTATAAGAAATTGTCCAACTTTTTGCAAAATATTGTAATATCTCACATTTCTACCAAAGCACATGAGAACTCACCTTGAACAAAATCATTAGCCTCATTTGATGATTCCAGATCTGGTAATATTGGAAACTCTGGAGGTGTGTAGTAGTATATCATTGTGGTTTTAATTAACATTTCTCTTGACCATATATGAAAATGGACCACATACTGAGATATTAAAAAAGTGTTCATGAATTTGAATTATACTGACCTATATTATACAATCTATGAACCAAAAATGTATCAGAAGAAAAATTTATAATATATTGAATTAATAATAGGAAAAGTAAAGTATATAAAATTTAGTGGAATAGGAGAAAAGCAGTCCATAGAAAGCTTATAACTGCTAATGCTTATTCTGGAAAAGAAGAAAGTTCTGCAGATAATGACCGACATTCCCCTCTCAGAAATCAAGGAAAAGAGGAGCATAGTGAGCCTCTAGTAAGTAAAAGGAAAAGAATAATTTAAAATAATAGAAATAAATGATTTATATAAAATAATGAAACAAAAGGAAAAAGTGACAAAAATAAAAGGTTTATTTTAGCAGATTAATGAAATTGCTTAACACCTACATAGATTTATCAGGGGAAAAATGAGAATAAAAATAAAATTTGAGGAGTGAAATAAGAATTGATAAGGACAGAAATACCACAGGAAAACAATTTGTTGTTTGGCAGGTATTTTCTAAATATGAATGTAATAAAATCAACTAACAAAATTAGGTGCTTATGATAAAATTAGAATTTCAATTAAAAATGAGAATTTTAGAAAATGTGTACTCCACAGGAACTTCACAGCTTCCCAATAAAATTGGTGTTGATATTAATACATGTAGTTTACTTTTGGTATTGTATAATTAAATATGTCATGCTTATATAATCTGCATCACTCTATGAACCAATATTTTCCAGATGAACAACATATGATGTTATAAAATCCATGCATGGGTAAAAGACCCATTCAAATTGCCAAAATACAGCAATGTATCTAAATCTAAGAGAATATGAAAAGTTCATTAATATGATTTCAGTTTCCAAATTTCAAGTGTTCTTTAAGAAATCAGTACTTTTTGAATTTGGGGGAAATTTCACAGAAGAATAAAGACAATTATTTGAAAATACTTTTTAAAGAATCATTTCCTTTTATAACCATATATCTGAGTCCATATTTTCTTCATGTTCTTTACACTGAAAAATATATTGCAACAGAACCAATGAAGAAGTAGATACAAGACTTCAGCTATCCTCTATTAATTCAAACATTACAGTAGTTTTCAAAAATTTAAAATAATGTCTCCATTGGTTTTGCAAAATAACATACTTCATCATAAAATTTGTCATTACATTTATATGTAAAGAATTAATTATTTAAAAAAAATAAATGGTTATTTAAACATTCATTAGTTTTATTTTCTAATATAATTTTAATATATTTAATAAACCACATGAATATAAGATCTTTAGGGCCTCCAATAATTTTTCAGTATGTAAATGGTCCCAGGACCCCAAAAAATGGAGAACAGATGATTTTTCAGTATTATATTTGAAGTTATGTTCTTCAAATATAATATTGGAATCTTAAGTTGTATACTTTGGCTTGCATTTTTTCTTATCATTAATCTATTTTGAGGTTTCTGTTTCTATAAAAATAAAAATAATCTGGATTTATTAGCTGTCATGACACCAGTTTTTCTCTTACACATCCTAAGTTGCCAAATCTGCCCAGTTCTTCCATATATTGGATTTAGTGTGAATTATCCTTGCCATATCAAGGACAGTCTGCAGCCTCTATCAGAATTGCTTTCTGCCCAAAAATACACATTCAGATACTGAGAGCATGTAGTGTTGATCAGGGTAAGCAAAATTCTGCCTTTGTGAAACCATCACTGAGTGTTATAAGCTCTGCTGAAGCTAAAAATGTCCTATGGGGGATTTCTGCTTCCATAGATTTGACTTCTGTCTACTCAACAAACTTCCAAGCCAATATTTGTAACTGAAATGACATCAAGTAAAGTACATAGAGACTTCTATTTGAGCCTTTATTGTTAGAAATACGTCAGAACTTCTTTATCTTTCCCACATTATGCTTCAATCCAGATTGGCAGTTATTAATAAAAAATATTCATAATATTGAAAAATTGAATTCTTTCTTAAGAATTTCTTCCAAGGGATAGTTCCTGTCATTATTGAGGTTATCAAATATTATTTGTTACATCCCATGTGTGAGAATCTGTTCCAATCTCTTATGGTAAATAAAAGCCATATTCTGCCCACAACTTCTCTCTCTCTCTCGTAGTTAAATTTGTTTTCCTTAGAAAATAAATCATTAAGTGTTAGCTTTTCTTTTTAAAAAAATTGAGTAGTTCCTAATTAATTATTGGTTTTTAAATATTTTTAGTTAATTTAAACTGTAAATGATTTTTCTTCATGTGATAATTTTAGTCTAAAACCATAAGATATTATAATTTTCCTAGGGGTAACACAAATTTATGGATTCAATATAGGTAAATATATGCATTGAATCTCCTGAGGACTAGGAAACATTATTTTATATTTTTCTTTTCTAGTTGCTACTTTTATTGCTAAAAACACCATTACAGATTTAATTAATCCTCAGAGTATAGTCAAGGAATCCTAGCAATCAGTAGTTGAAGGAAAGCTGGTCTCTCTGGAATCTGAAATCACCAGCTTTCCTAAGATTTAGGGAGTCATAACTCATATGTGTCTTTCACAAAGAATAATGATATTTATAAAGAACCCAGAAGTGGAATAGTTCATATAATTTAAACACTGAGAAGTGACTCCTTGAATTTTCTCAGTGAAGAAAGAGGCAGGATCACGAATTCTGTCAATTTTTATAAACTTTGAAAAATATATTCATGTTAGGGAAGAAAAAATTACATCAATTTTCAGGTAATTTTTTGTATTTTATTTGATGTGTTTCCCTGAAATTACTAATGGAAAATTCTGTGAAATAGCAATGATATGCCTAAGTTTCCTTAGAATACACGTACTTAACTTATTTAACTCTTCCAAAGTGTGTGTCCATAGGATAGTATGAATGTTTCTGATTCTAGTGTTTACTTTAGGTAATTCAATTTTTTAAAATGGCACTTGAAGATCTATGTGTGATATATAGTCTGGACTCAAAAGTTTGAAAATATAATCACTTAAAATTCACTTGAAAATGAACTAGTGCAGGCACCTTGAATAAGCTATTTCTTGAAGTAGATTCTAAAGGATAGCAAAGTATATTGCTGACAAAAGAAAGTTATGATGGCATTTCATGGAATCTACCAATATAAGTAAAAATAGTCCTTAAAATATAAAATGAAATGTTGAGATATCTGGTGTAGATTTTCGTACAAACAATTTCTAATATTTATTTGCTGGATATTATGAATCAGTGATGCTCTACATGAATCATTTTTAATGTATTACTATATATTATCTGTTTAACACTAGATGAGGAGTTAGCAATCCCACTGAATATTTTGTTGAAGACATTTTAAAATTGTAAAGTAAATTCTTTCTAAATATGCCCAAGATAATAAGGAACAACGGGGAAAAAATCTTGAACTCTCTTTTATGGAAAATGTTATTCATTTAACCATGTGAATTCACTCTCATGGAGAGATTTATGGCAAATTTTGTGAAAGGAAACTTAATGTTTTGTACCAACTGAGGAGAAAGTTCCAATATCAAGAGATGGAGAATAGGAAGAGACCCCTAAGGGTCGAGAGCTAATGCATAATTTTGATGAAGCAAATGAAAAACTCAGATCTAAGACTGGTTCAATTCAATGACATACAATATAGGTAAATAGCATAACCTTAATCACTGGTCAATATTTTGATAGTAAACTTCTCTGCTTAAAGGATTCTTTCCTCTTTGAAATGAGGAAAATAGAAGTAACCACACATAATTGAAGAATTTTTATAGAAAAATAACTTGCATAAAATATTTTGCAAAAACACTAAAAATTCATATGTTATAACCAATTAAGCAAATCAATATTATTAATAAACAGTAAAATGGTAATCAAAATTGTAAAATATGTTTGTAAAGATTCATGGGTTATATGTAAATAAAATATTAATAAAATGCAAATTATAAATGTTTATGGTTATAAACCTTCAGTTTTAGGTTTTCCATAAATGGAAATATTATAATATTGAAATTTGATTCAAGAAAATTAGGTTTTGAAATGAAAAAATAATAAAATTTAAACTAATTTTCTTTATGAGTTGAAATGCTTCAAGACAAGCAAAATTAAATCACTTGAAGTTAGCATAGATATTTTTGAATGAGCAGATATCAGCAATTTTTACTGGATTGCAGTGTGTAGGAAAGATATCTAACAAAACATTAGCCTTTCATTAAATATTGTAATGACTGCCTCACTGTGAAAGAATGTGCTGTGGAGAGGTAGTGTAAGGTGGGATGTTTTTCTTAGATACGGTGTGCAGGTGAGTAGGTGAATTAGAGAGACAGTGAGGGCACTCGGGCTATACACTACCTAAGGGAAATGGAACTGAATAGGTTCTGAATCAAATCACACTGTTTTTATAGACGATGTTGCAAAGGAAGAAAGAAAAGACTAACACACATATCTTATAAAACTGAAATGAATAAATGGTGTCATTTCAATTAACACCATTCAGGGAAGAATCTCAGAGCCATTCATTAACTTTTTTATAGAAAAAACAAAAACTAGGTCATGCCACCAAGGAAGGCAGACAATGGAAGTCTGCCTAAACCCCTGGCAGAAGAAAAGAATCAGTAACAGTTATAGAGTGTTAAAACACACCAGCCGATTGGGACAGTTCTTACAGAGCATGTCTGGTAATACCTTTTGATTTTGAAGAATATAAGAAAATAATCACTGGATGTGTTCAGGTGGAGTTTAATATACATTATACAGAAAGAGTGTAAAGTTATATTTTATTTGAGGGTAGTGTGGTTTGTCTCCATTTTGATTTTTGGCATGATCGTGTTTTATACTTTGACTTCCAGGAATACTGCAGCATATAAGTAGATATGGACAATATCACCATAATCACGGAATTCATCCTCATGGATATCACAAGCTCTCGGGAGGGGCAAGTCTTGCAAGGTCTCCTGTTTTTAATGGTTTATCTGGGAGCGCTGACCGGGAATTTTCTAACTGTTGTTGTCATTGTAACAGACCCATTTCTACACACTCCAATGTACTTTTTTATAGGCAATCTATCCCTCATAGATCTTTGCTGCATTTCAGTTACTGTTCCCAAAATGATTGTGAATTCTCTGACAGGCAGTAAATTGATTTCTCTTCCAGCATGTGCTGCTCAGATTTTCCTCTTTATTTTCTTTATATCCACAGAGTTGGCCTTCCTTGTGGTGATGTCCTATGATCGCTATGTTGCTATTTGCCATCCTCTCCACTATGGGCTCACCATCACCCCGCGTCTGTGCACACAGGCAGCTGGTAGTTCATGGGTGAGTGGGTTGGTATATTCTGCTATCCACACAGGCACCATGTTCAGACTTCCCTTCATAGAGTCCAATGTGATCCATCAATATTTCTGTGATATTCCTCAAATTTTAAGGATCTCATCTTCAGATGTTCGGTTTTCTGAGTCTGTCATCCTATTTATAAGTGCTTGCATGGGCTTAATATGCTGTGCCTTTTTGTTTATATCATACATTAATATATTTTCAATGGTGCTTAGCATGCAGTCCAAGGAAGCCCGTAACAAAGCCCTATCCACTTGTACCCCACAATTGACAATTCTCCTTTTATTTGCCATTTCTGGATTGATTGCTGTCTTTGGTCCCATGGCATATAAAGCATCTCTTAAAAATCTTCTCACAGCCATATTCTACACCATGGTGCCTCCAATTATAAACCCCCTCATCTATAGTCTGCGGAACAAAGACATTAACAATGCTTTAGGCAGAATGTTCAAAAATATTTTGATTTCGCAAGAAGAGATATTCGGAATTAAATAATATTAAAAACAAAATTTGAAAGAGAAGTGAATTTTTAAAAGTTAAAAAAATGAAGAATATTCAATATATGCTTGAAATATGTTTTTTAATTAGAAGAAAATGTCGCTGTACATACAGGACACCAGACATTACAGTGATGAAAGGCAAAATCTCAAAAAAATTTTTTTTAAATGTTTTTCATTTTTAAATATCCCAATCTTTTAATTTAATTTTATTTTTAGTTTTTTAAAAATTTATGCATTTTATTTCTTATATTTACACATATCATTATTATTTTATTTTCCTTTTAATTGTACTTAGATATTTTATTGTCTTCATTTTTTAAGAAGCTTTGGATCACAGAAGGGTTACAACTGGGACAAGGGAGGATCATTCATGTGGGGTGTCAATGATGGAGAATACATGGGAAGAAGTTCACCTGGGCATATATATAAGGTCTGTAAATATGTTCAAATATTCACAAGGCATTGACACAGTGGGTGGAGAAAGACACAATAACTGAGAGAATATTGAATTACCATCCTGGAGAGCTCTGCCACATTCTCCAATGGAGCAGCAACAGTTCACAAAGTGCAGGGGCAATGACTATTGAAGGAGGATGATCCATTGATGTGTCTTTGATATTGATGACTATGCTTATGAGCTCTTGAAATTGAAATTTAGCCTATTGTTGTGGGGTGCCTAAGAGTTGCCTTCTTGCTGCTCAAATGTGGCCAAAGCCAAACTCAGCATATAAATGTATTACTTCCCCCAAGTGTGGGACATGACTCCCAGGGATGAGCCTTCCTGGCACTGAGGGATTACTACCAAGCAACAACTGGCAATGCAACTGGAAAAAAGACCTCAAATGAAAGGGGGAAAAGGTAAAGACAAGTGATTTTATATGGCTAAGAGACTTCAAAGTGAGTAAAGAGGTCATCCTAGAGGTAATGCTTATGTACCTCTCAACAGTCTCTCATAGACTGCCAAAGTGGATACTACCCCAAATATTGGGTCTCCTGAGGGTTCTGGAGACACCTAGGTCCTATGATCAGGGCAGATAGATCTGGAGTTTGGTGCCTTGCTAGTGTGCTCTACTTTGGAGTTTATGCTCCTGAGATTGACAGAGTTGGACTCAATTATGGCTTCCTTACTCATGGCTCATCTGTCCCTTCCATTTAAACCTATACTTGGTACTGGAGTTTGTAGGTATATGTCCAAGAAACTGGAATCTTTGGGCTAACCATGTGCCAGCTGAGCCCAGAGCCACAGTGGAGTTGCAACACCTACTCTCCATTTCATTGGACTCACCCAGGACAACTAACAAGAATGTGAGTATTGACAACCACCGTACCAAGGAAACAAGAGTGCCTACAACTGCAAAGAAGAGAGTCCCATCCATAGGCTGTATGAGATCAAAGCATCCTCTCAATTAGAGGTGAGTGGACATTGCCATCCCAGAATCCTCAGGATTGGGTAATGAACTATTGGCTAGAGTGGACTTACTGGTATTCTACTATAGACATATTGTGATTCTAGCAATGTAAGAAATTACAACATTGATGTGGAGGCAGTGGCCATTGGCAACTCTGGGGGCAGGGAGAGGGAAAAACCATTATAATATGGGGGCTTTTCTGGGACTTGGGATAGATACTGACTGACATTGCAATGACAGATACAGGCCATTTCATATTGTCCCAAAATGTGCAGATCTGTGTGGGATAGAGTGTAGATTACAATTGGAACTATGGTCCCTGCTCAGTGGCAATGCACCAGGATGCGTTTATCAAATGCAATGAAAGTGCCACACTAATGAAGAATATTGTTTATGTGGGAGGATGTGGGAGGTGTGGGGAGTGGGGCATATGGGAATCCCTATATTTTCTGTGTAACACTTATGTAATCTATGTATTTTTTTAAAAATAAAAAATAAAAAAATTATATAAGAATGAAACTATGAGATACCACTAAAAAAGAATTGAATCTATTCCTGTAACTATCTAATGCTTTTCTCTTGTATATTTTGGTTTTGTTTACATATGTGATAGTGAACTATATATTTCTTTATTGTAGTTTTTCATACTCAATATCATAATTATATAACTTATACTTACTTGAAAATACTTTCCATATTGTCAAAATATATTGGAAAATATTTGGCATGATTTTGAACTTAAAGTAATGTATGGCATTTTAAAGAGAAGACCACACCTTATATATCATTACCATAACTGAGCCTATACAGTTTAGAGAATTTAAGGTACTGAATTCTGCCACCCTAGAAGATAAATTTGATTATTTTTTAAATAGGGATACCTACTGTTTAAATTGCTCTCCTTGAACTCAATAATATGGATGTGTTTGGGATAATTAATAAAGTGATTATAACTGAGATAAAACTGGAATTGGGGAAATCATAAGGATATAACCTAAGGCAAGTTCTAATGTTGGCACCCTTGAAGCATTTCTCTCATGGAAAAGGCATAGTCAAATTCCTAGCCTTTAATACAGAGTGTAGTTTGATAGGTATTGTTCTCTCCCAAAGCTCTGGATAAAATGATGAATGCCATGCCTGATTCATTCAACCTTTCTTCATATTGAAAAACAATTTTCATATTGAAAATTTTGTCAGAAGAAAATTTCTAACACTCTTCTTATTTTACTTCTTTTGTTTTCCTGATATCATATAATTATGCATTTTACAAAATGAAGTGAGTCCTGATAATAAATAGGGTTGGATTTTGCCTGCAGAACACCAGATATTTATTATACTATGTGATGCATTCTCCCACAAATAAGATGTAAAACTTTAAAGTCTGAGTTTGGAAAGTGTTTCATTTTTTCTAATTGCTAAAGGCCGAGCCTTAATTCTGGTGGCAAAAGAGTGTATTCTTCTTTAGATAGCTTATTGGTGAATTCTTTGAAGAACTTTAAAATTCTAAACTATAAAATGCTCAGTATTAAAGAACTTATGTTCATTTAAAAATTTATCTGCTACAATGAGCAAATCAACCTCACTATTATTATAAGTAAAAGAAAGCAATTAATGAAGATCACAATACTTTTGTTATCAAAAAAATTTACACATATTCCTCCAATGGTTGAAATATATGATTATAAGTTCAAAATTTCAACAATTTAAGAATGCTTCATCTGTTTTTTTAAAAAAATATTTGTTCCTACAAGACTCACTTCCATGGTTGTTTCCTGGGTAAAAATATCAATGTCCAAATTTGTGCTCAACTAAAATTACAAAGGGTAGAAGTTACATATTTGAAGTTTTCCATATTTGAAAGGGTTTATATTTATATAAAATATAAATATTTATATGCATGATCAGAATTTATGCCCAAGTTAACTTCTCAAGATATTTAAATATTGAGATCCATTGAATTCTAATAATTGGGTTCCTGAGAAATTTCTAACACTCTTCTGATTCTACATCTTTTATTTTCTTGATATTATATAATTTTGGATTTTATGGATTTCTGAACTTCTGCCCTGATAATTCTAAGTGAGTGTTATTAATAAAAGTTCACAGGATATGATTCACCATATCAGTCATGACACTTGTTTTCCTTTCCTGAAAAATTTTTCCTTATACTTATGATTGCTAAATTTGTAATCACCAATTTAATTATTACATCAGGATTAGTGTGATCATTTATTTCTTCCATAATATCATCATATCTGTTTTTAAATTACATATTATGAGAAATTTTCTTCAAGATCTATTCAAACATATCAGAATACTTTTAATGCTTGATTATATACATATATATATATATAATCACTTACTTTAGTTCTCTTTAGTATACAAATAATTTTTCATATCCCATAATACAGATATGAAATGATCACTTAACTGTTTAAGTATGTTAACAGGAAAGTCTAAAATGTCCCACAGTTCCCTTAATTGTCTCAGTATATCTGAGGTCTTTTAAAAATGTTTGTTTACGCTCATTCAAAAGCTGGATGTCTGCCAAGGCTTTGTAGTCTTGAGATGTGTGTTCACAATTGGGATTGATATCATTGGTATTTGATAATGATCTCTGCATTTTGGAGGTAATTGGCTAGTGAGTTCTGTTTAATGATATGTAGGAGCATGACAGGATAAGATTTGGGGGTTTCCTTTATGCCATATTGCAGGCCTCTTTTTTTCAGGCTTCGGTTGACAAATGCTACCCAAAGTTTCCTTTCATCATTTTTTCAGTTTACATTTCAATATAGAGGACTTCTTAGATAGTTTTAAGCCTGAACATATTTGCCTGCTAAGAGTTCCAATTATTAGCAAAGTGAGGCTAAGGTAATTGACTCTTCTGCAAGCAAAATCTCAATGTACGATGGCTCCATATTTCTGATTTTTAAGATAACCCACAGTCTCTATCACTTATTCTGCTTCCATATATACAGTTTGATATTGTTTATGAATTCCAAAAATAAATATTTGATTATGTTTATAAACTGGTTTGCTTCTCTGGACATATTAGATTATAAATGATTCTGAGGTTTCACTTTTACTTGATTAAATAATGATTAAGGCTTTGATTGGGCCATGTCAGAAGGATGTTGAGTCCCTGCCCCTTGGTGGGCAAGGACTCACAGAGAAACCACACCACAGAGAAGGGAGGTGAGAGTTTTAATGCTGTAACTCTGGGAAGTAAATACACAGAGAAACACATATGTAAGGAAAGAGAGAAGGCTCCATTAGACACAGGCCCCAGGAGAGAGACGAGCCTTTCGCCAGCTGGCCTTTTGGAGAGAGCAGAGCAGCTGAGCCCAGAGAGAAATGAGCCCTGGGAGAGAGATGAGACTTACCCCAGCCTACCGCTTATATTGGAAGAACCTGGGACCATGGAAACTTAAGAGGAAGAGGAAGGCTGGACCCTTGATGAAGTCAGCAGCCATCTTGCTCCAACCCAAGGCAGCAACTATGACAAGGGAAGTAACTTATGCTTTCTGGCCTGGTAACTGAAAGTTTCTACCCCACATAAACACCCTTTACAAAATCCAATTGATTTCTGGTATTTTGCATTAGCATCCCTTTGGCTGACTGATACAAAATTTGATATCAGAGAATGTGGTCATGCTTTTGCAATTACCAAAATGCTGGCATGGTTTTATAAATGGGTGAGAGGTATTTTTCTGAGGAATTGTGAGATGCTTGTTGGCAAAAGACTAAATTGCTTTGAAGAGACTGTTGATAGAAATATGACTTTTGATGATGGCTTAGAAGTAAATGATGGGACTATTATTGGAAACTGGAGGAAAGATGATCCATGTTTTAAAGTTGTAGAGATCTTAGCAAGATTGACTTCTGATATTATATGGAAAGTAAAATTTGAAAATGGTGATGCTGGGCATTTAGCTGAAGAACTTTCCAAAGTAAACTTGGAGAATGCAGCTTGTTTTCTCATTGCAGCTTATAACAAAGTGCTAGATGAGAGAGATAAGCTAAGAACTAAACTGTTGGGTGGAAAGAAAAACAAAAATTGATTCTGGAACTTCCAAGTCTCTAGAAATCAAGCTCCCAGATGTTAGTGCCTCATTTGAGGACTTGCCTAAACTTGTAACTTGTAAATCAGGATTGAAGATGCAGTTACCTAGGAAAGACTTGTAGAAAGTCTTACTGTCTGATCGCTTGGGCCCCTTCTTCTTGCATGCTAAACCAACAAATTTTTGAGAGTGTTGTATGAACAAAACCGCTGTCAGCTTGGACTAAAAGGGACATAGAAAGAAGAAATTGAAGGAGAAACAGCTTGAAGAGGAAAACCATGGAAGCTGAGATCTGGAATTAAGACATCACTTTGGACCAAAAGAAGAACACCACCCTTATGTACAGAGACAGTGAGTTTGCCCTGGCAGTTGAAGAGGGTGGACGTTCCCACCCAATATTTGGGGAGAGTTTTGCCACCCCAGAGTACAGAAAGGGTGGACACATTCCCCACGGATTAGGGAGGTTAAGGTCACCAACCATAGATCTGAGATGGTTGGATCTGTCTCCTATGTATTAGGGAAGACCAGGTTGCAAACTTGTTGCTCTGAGAGTGTTGGACCTGTATGAAAAAGTTGAGGGAGGTTGTTCTCTTTACTTTACTGTACTAGGGGTGAATACTCTAACCCACAGTTTGGGTAAAGTGTGGCGACCACCCTAATGCTCTTGGAGGATGAGATCTAGCACTTGGTTGACATCCAGATGCATGATGAGGGTGGAACAAAGAAAATAACCATTGGATAAGCCAGTGGAAAAGATGGGTCCTCATGAGACCCCAGGGAGAAGAAGCCATCATCTTAAGAATGACTCTCACACTTTGAAACTGAACGAGGTATGCCCTGCAGGTTTCCTGAACTATGGAAAACCCATGATTGATGTTTCCCTCCCAATTTCTCCTTCTGGTAATGCAAATGTTCATCCTTTGTCTGTCCATTTGTGTATTAGAAATAGATAAATTGTTTTTTAAGTTCCAGAGTTCTACTGCAGATCAGACTTTTCCCCAAGAAAAACTGTATTTTCATAAACTGATTGTGATATGATTTTGTACTTAGTATTGCTACTGAAATAAGGTTTTTTGAGTGTTGTAATGTCTTTTTGGTATTCAGAGGGTAGCATGTGGTGTTATGATATTGATGAATTCCAAAAGAAAATATTGATTATGTTTATAAACTGGTCTGCTCCACTGGGCATATTAGATTTTATTGGACTCAGAGGTTTGACTTTTACTTGATTAAGGCTTTGACTGACCATGTCAGTAAGACATTGAGACCCTGCCCCATTGATAGGCAGGAACTCACAGAGAAACAGCACCACAGAGAAGGGAGGTGTAGCACCATGAAGTAAATATACAGAGAAGCAGATACATGAGGAAAGAGAGTAGCCTCCATTAGACACAGGCCCTGGGATGAGAGATGAGCCATTTGCCTGATAGTTTATAGCTGGCTTTGTAGAGAGAGCAGAGCAGGCAGCTGAGCCCAAAGAGAAATGAGCCCCAGGAGGGAGATGAGACTTATTCCAGCCTACAGGTGATATTGGAAAAAGCTGGGATCATGGAACCTTAAGAGGAAAAGGAAGGCTGGACCCTTGATGATGTCAGCAGCCATCTTGCTCCAACATATGGTTACAGACTTTGGTGAGGGAAGTATCTTAGGCTTTTTGGCCTAGTAACTGTAAGCTTCTACCCCAAATAAATACCCTTTAAAAAGCCTAAAAGATTTCTGCTATTTTGTATCAGTACCCTTTTGACTGACTAATACATAAACAATCACCCAAGGCTTTCTCTTCCATTTGTTAGACACCAGTTTTCATCCATTGTCTTCCAAAATTTATAAATATTAGTCCATGAAAACTTCCCATGTCTTCACATCTGATGTTTAAAAGTTTTGTATTTCTTTAATAGTATTTTTATTGTGCCTTAGTATAAGAGATAAATACATTTATCTTAGACTAAAAGTACAATGAAAACTTATAGGAGAGTTGTGAAATAAAGATGATTGGATTTCATCATAAATTTTAAAAATATTTTGAAATCTCGGATACATAGATAGATGGAACATGGCTGGATTTCAGCCATTTGGTACTCACAGAAACTCAGGTCATCCTGCTGAGACCTCTGGAGCACTGGTCTTTATTTTACAATTCTTCCTTATATTACCATGTTACAGTCATGGTTTCAGATTTAGTTGATCTCTGTGCTCCAAGTTAGGAAAATCCCCTCCCATCTTCCTAGAAATTAGAAAATTTTGATTTTTAATTTTTTCAGAGCAAGTACAAAATTCCCTTATAAATTAATGATTTAGTAAAACCCAGTTCACAAGTTTTTCTCTAGTCATATGGTCATTTGTCACACAGTTGGGTGCTAAGTCTTCAGTAAGGCAAAAAGCTCACCAGGAGTTGCTGCTCAAAAAATGAGCATTTAAGAAGGTATGGGCCATGTTCCTGAAGCATTAGACAATGCCCATTTTTTCTCCTATAGAGGAGAAAATAAAACTATAATGCTTGAAAATGAGAATAGAGGGAGTGAGCCAATTTTTAAAGGATCAACTACAACATTTAGCAATAGCAACATTTTCCTTTTCTCTTATGTTACCACATTGAGGCTTTAAATTCTGCATGAAACATTGACTGTTACTCTCAGTGTCCAACAATAACTGTAATTAACTTAGACCTGTTTGTGTTGAATATACAAATCATTAATTTTAATAGAGCATACTTGAGGTAATTTGTACTATTCTTTTTAATATTTTTTTATTTTCAAAGAAGCTTTATATTACATAAATGTTACATAAAAAATATAGGGATTCCCACAGGCCATCTCTCCCCCTCCCATACTTTCCCACATTAACAACATTTTTCATTATTGTGGTACATTTGTAGCAATTGATGAAAACAGAGTGAATTATGTCTATTGTTATAGACCTATTATTCTAGCAATAGATGTTTTATCATTGCTATAAAGGCAGTGGCCACCAGAGGTTCTGAGGGGAAGGAAAGGTAAGAATAGGTGTAACATGAGGGAATTTATGGGACATTGGAATTTTCCTGCATGACATTGCAATGATGGATACAGGCCATTATACATTTTTTCATAACCTATAAAATTCCGTGGGGCAGAGTATAAATGATAATGTAATATTCTTAATATAATAGCATCCTCTGTATCAGAAGAAAGTACTCCAGTATCCCTTTGTCAGAAACCTTGACCATAAAGGAAACTTATATCAAATAAAGATAAAGAAAATGAAAAGAGAGGCATTAAGAGCTGGGTTATACATTGTCATGACCTACTTTCTCTTTGGCACTTGGATAGAGCCTTCTCTATGAATTTGGGTTCTAGAATTGAAACAGTAACCAATGCAAATATGTTTATATATATATATCATGACTGAGAATTAAAGGTGCACTGGAATTGAGGGTGCAATAAAGTATAACATAACATAAGCTGATTGATTGAATACCACACTCATTTCTAAACAAGTTGTACCAATTAATACTCGCATCAGTAATATCTATAACTTGTTTTTGCTCAGATTCTGTATCAATACTTTATGCTGTTAGATATTTAAAACTTTCAAGTGTGCTGAAATAGGGAAAAACCACATACAGGCACAAATCTATATACTTGATTGTGATTTTAACTATTAATGAACTTTACTGTTAATCTAGAATTCCTCTTCCATGAAATAATGTGACATATTCTTTCACTCATTTGTTATGCAAAATTCTGTGGTCTTCTATATACTTTGAAGAAGTGATATTTTCAACTCTAAGATAATAAAATATTTTACATTGTTGTTTTTGTTTATTTTTTGTATAACAAATCCTTATCTATGCTGATATTCTGGAAAAAATATCCTGTTAGTATTTAAAATTATTATAATGTGATTTTCATATTTTGTCTTTTATTTGACCTCATTTTTGTATGGTGAGAGATAGGAGTGAAATTTCATTTTATGCAATGTGTTTATTCAACTCTCCAAGCTCCATCTACTGAAAAGTACATATGTGTCATATTAAGTATTCCTATATGAGGTTGCCTGTGTCTGTGCCTTTATACTGTTGCCATAGTCTCTCTCTTATTTTTTGAATTTTTGCATCCACATGACATAAATTCAGATGAGTGTAACATACATTATATATGGAAATGATAATTATTTTGAAAAAAAATTTATGACTTGAAGTGCTTCAAGGAAAACACAAGGAAGTGTTGAGTTTATGATGTAGAAATTTTAAACGGATATTTTTCAACAAAATATGTAGATAATGCTTAGGGAATAAGTCTGGACAAAATTCTATGCATTCATTAAATATTGAATAGTATTACTTTCTTTGACAGAATTATGATTTTGGAAGGAGTAAATACCAAGAAAGTATGTCTTAAATTGTGGGAATCCACTGAATTGCTGAATTAAACTGACAGCTAGTTTGTATGATTTTTTTAAAATGGAGGAAATTTATAATTTTGAGATTGTCTAGAACTAAACTGAGCTGAAAAGAGAGAAAGCAAAGCTGAGATGTCAGGGTCAAAGGTAGCCAATTTAAAGTCAAAGCCAAAATAGAAATATACATTGTAGCCTTTAAACATGTACTGTGATAGTAAAACCCAAGAGAGTAAACTGAGGAAAGTTAAAACCAATCAGATCTATCATTGCAAAAATGGGGTTTTCTCACTACTGTGAGAGCCCTGAAGAAAGGGCTTCTAGAATTTTATGGAACTTTGGATTAGGAAAAGGGAGAAGTGGTAGTTCTAGGAGAATGGAGTCAGATTGAAGAAAATGTTCTCAAGGTCTCTACCACTTTCTCCCCAATAAAATCTCAGCTGAGGCACGTGAAGAAGGCCTTGGTTTTGGGCTGCTGATAAGGAGGCCTAAGAAGGAGATTCCTGGGATAGGAATGTAGATATGTACAAGAGCATGACTGACCAGGGGGTCTTGAGTCCTTGACTACCACTTCATTCAGAGATTGCAATTCCTTGGCTATGCACAAATTCTGTGTGGGAGGGTAGCAATTGCGTCAGCCCTGAATGAAAAATCACATCTAGATTTATAACCAGGAGCTGAGTTCCTCAACTCCATCTTTTGATATTCCAGGACCTGAGCAAGAAATATAGGCTACCCCTTCATAGACCTTAATGGGTGGAACATTGAGAAGGTTTGTAGAAACACATTTCATTAGTCTGATGCAACACAAGACTGAGTCTATTACAAAAATTGCTGTATTTAAGTTGATAAATCCTAGAGGTTTGATTGTAGACATGAGTATAAATTACTGCCAAGCCAGGAAAATAAATCTTATACTATTTTGGGTCTGTTTTTGAAAGCCAGCTGTATTCTTCCTGAAGATTTTTTATTTTTATTAATTTTTTTAGGAAGAAGCTTTTTTTTTTTTTACTTTAACAGAGAACATCAAATTTTAGTTTTCCATCAGTACACCATTTGGTAAACAAATCTTAGCATAGTTCATAATATATTGAGATTTTCCAACATGTTTTTCCTTTCTGCTATATACTTCCTTTTGTTATTAATATTTATACTAATGGCTTGCCAGAATCAGCCACTTACATTATAATTTTTCAATTTAGAAAATGCTTTTACAAACTTCATATAATTAATCATAAGTTACCTTTTGTTATCAGTATCAATTAATGTTTTTATTTAATAATGGCTTTCTGGAATTAGCCATTTAAATACTTGAATTTCAAAGATGTTTTTGCAAACTTCTGTAACCAACCATAACTACATAAACTAGTTACTTTACCTCAAGACAAATTTCACCTTTACAAAACACATTCCCTTTCTTGAAGCTACCTTCTAAAATACCTTCTAAACTTTCTATTTTTTTAATAATTTTTTTAAAAAGATACTTAGATTACATAAATGTTACACAAAAATTATAGGGATTTCCATATGCCCCACCTCCCACCTCCCACAACATCCCAAATAAACATCCTTCATTAGTGTGGCACATCACCTGCAATGGATATACACATCCTGGGGCTTTGCCATTAAGCATGGGCCATAGTTCACATTGTAGACCACACTCTCTCTCACAGAGTTCTGCATGTTATATGATGATATTAAATGGCCTATATCTGTCATTGCAATGTCACTCAGGATAATTCCCAAGTCCAAAAAAAGTCCTATATTACAAATGCTTTTCCATCTCCCTGACCCCAGAATGTCCAGTGGCCACTGGCTGCACATTAATGTTGTAATTTCTTCCATTGCTTGAATCACAATATGTCTATAACAGAATATAAGTAAGTCCACTCTAGTCCATAGCACTTCCCCCCATCCTGAGGAGTCTGGAATGGTGATGGACAATCCATCTCCAACTGAGAGGGAGCTTATATCCCAGGTATAAATAGATGGGTTTCTCCTGCCTGCAGCTGTAAACTCTCTGTATTCCCTGGGATGGCCATTGTTCAAAATCATCTCCTTCCAGGTGTCCTGGATGAGTCCATTGAGATGTAGGGTAGGAATTTCAGCTCCAATGAGATTCCTGTCCCATCTGGCACATGGACATCCCAAAGACTCCAGTCTCTGGATGTACACCTGCAAACTCCAGCACCACATAAAGGTTTGAATAGAAGGGACAGATGAACCATGTGCAGGAAAGACCTATTTAAGTCCAACGCTGTCACTCTCAGGAGCACAGATTCCAAAATAGGGCCCACTGATAACGCACCAAACTCCAGAACTATCCACACAGAAATAGGACCTGGGTGTCTCCAGAGCCCTCAGGAGCCCCTCTATTTGGGATGATATCCACATTGGAAGCCTATGAGGTCGTCCTGAGATGTGCATAAGTGTTACCTCTGGGATGACTGCCCGACTCACTTTGAAGTCTCTTAGCCATATGAACTCAGTTCTCACCTTTTCCCCTTCTATTTGAGGTCTTTTCTCAGTCGTATTGTCAATTGGCACTTGGTAGTAATCCCTTGGTGCCAGGGAGGCTCATCTCCAGGAGTCATGTCCCACACTGGGAGGAAGGTAATGTGTTCATATGCTGAGTTTGGCTTAGAGAGAGGCCACATTTGAGCAACAAGGAGGCTCTCAGGAGGCAAACCTTAGACACCCCATGACTAGAGGCTAAGTTTCAATTTCAAGAGCAAAAACTCTTAAGGCTGGTCATCAATAACAAGTGTCCATCAATGGATTGTTGTCCTTTGCCAGACACTGCCCCTGCACTTGGGAGACTGTTGCTGCTCCCTTGGAGAATGTGGCAGAGCTCTCCTGAATGGAAATTCAGTATTCTCTCATTTATTGAGTGTTTCTCCACCCACTGTCACCATGCCCCAAGAACATTTGAACAATTTTATATACCTTGTATGCATGTTCACTTGAACTTCCTCCCATATACCCCCATCCCTGACACTACCCACCAATGATCCTCTTGCACCCCAGTTGTAACCCTTCTGTTATCCAAAGCCTCTTTAAGATGAAGCCAATAAAATAGCCAAATATAATTAATAAGAAAATGAAATAATAATGATAAGTTTAAATGTAAGTGATAAAATACATGAAAACAAAAAAAAAACCCTAAAAATTAAATTAAATTAATTAAAAAATGAAAAAGAAAAAAAATTAACATTTTGCCTTTTATCAATGCAACATCTGGTGTCCAGTCTGTGCCATGACACCTTCCGCCTCTCACTCTGCAGTGTCTCATTATTTTTCATTTAGTTTTCAAAGAAGTTTTAGGTCAGAGCAAAGTCACACACAGAATACAAGAGACTCTCATATACCCAAACTCCTCCCCCTTTCTTCACCCCACATTATAACCTTTTTGAATGTGGATAGTAGCATTATTATAACTAATATAGAGATAGTGAAACAGAGCTACTAAACATTGGCAATGGTTTACAGTATGGTTTACATTTTAGACCATATGTTTTATTAATTTTGATGATATTTATGATGTCCTGTGTCCTTCACTGTAAGATAATGAAAAACATTTCCACTGACCACTAAATACCCCCTGTTTGATCTATTCTGTTTCTCTCACCCTATTCCCCTGGGGCCCACGATGACCCCTTGACTTGACTCATTCGATGACAAGATTCATAGTTACATGCAACAAGAGGTCTTGACACACTGGTTTGTCCTCCCCTATTAGGAACCGCCCTTGCTCTTGAGAGGCCCCTGCCAGTCTATTCCTGAATGAATCGGTCATCCCAAAGATGGGAGTCCATCTCCTTCCCGCTCATTATGTGGGTCTCCACCCCCTGATACAACACATTCTGACAGGAAGAACATTCACACACTAACTAGAAGCCTGATCCAGGTGTTACCTGTCCCAAATGCCCCCTGAACCAACACCCTAAACCAGTGACACTTCTTGTCATATTGCCATAAAAGCATTCTCACCTCTGTAATTTCAACCTTATACCCACAAATCCCAAGTGATCACCAGGTCCCTCTCCCATCTCTCACCCCAATATCCTGGGTATTCTAACCTACCCTTCCCAATCTACCCACCTGTCGACCCTGCACCACCAAACCAAATAATATCACTACCCGCCTGTCTTACAGTCTATCAGTTTACCGTAGATAACATCCGTATTGGTGATGGCTCACAACTTTCTCTTCTCTTCCTCTTTCTTGTAAAACTATCTTTCAGGCAATAGCTCTCTGAGACTGCTCAATTTCCGTAATCCATATCAGTGAGGTCATGACTATTCATCCTTCAATACCTGGCTGACTTAACTCATCGTAAGGTCTTCAAGATTCATCCATGTTATCCCATGTGTTAGCCGTTTATTCCTTCTTACAGTTCAGTAATTTTCCATTGTATGTATGTACCACATTTTGTTTATCAATTCTTCTGTTGATGGGCACCTGGGTTGATTCCAGGTATTGGCAATAGTGAAGAATGCTGCTATGAACATTGGTGTGTATATATTTGTTTATGTCTTTGCTTTCAATTCTTCTGGGCATATACCCTGCAGTGGAATCTTTGGATTATAAGAAGATCAAGAGTTAGTTTTTGAGGAACTGCCAAGCTCTCCTCCACAGTGGCTGGACCATTGCACAATCACACCAGCAGTGGAGAAGGGTTTCCATTCCTCCACATCCTCTCCAAGACTTATAGTCTGCTGTTTTTTAATAGCCGCCTTTCTAATGGGTGTAAGATGGTATGTCACTGTAGTTTTGATAAGCAATTCACAAATAGATAGCAATATTGAGCATTTTTTTCATGTGATTTTTAGCCATTTGTATTTCTTCCTTGGAGAGGTGTCTTTTCAGGTCACTTGACTATTTTTTAAATGGGCTGTTTGTGTTTTCATATTCGAGATGTAAGATTTCTTTATATATGCATGATATTAGGCTCTTATCACATATATGTTTGCCAAATATTTTCTCCCATTGGATAGGCTGCCTTTTTATTTCCTTGATAATGTTTCTTGAGGTGCAAAAGTTTTTAATTTTGAGGAGATCTCATTTATCTACTTTTTCTTTTGCTGCTCGTGCTTTGGGTGTGAGCTTCATGAAACCATTTCCTTTATAAGTTCCTGTAGATGCTTCCCTACATTATCTTCCAAGGTCTTTATGGTCTTGGCTCTTATATTTAGATCTTTGATCCATCTTGAATTGATTTTTGTATAAGGTGTTAGATGGTGTTCCTCTCTCATTGTTTTGGATATGGATATCCAGTACTCCAAGCACCACTTGTTGAAGAGGTCATTCTCTCTCAATTGAGTGGGTTTTGTGGCCTTGTTTAATATAAGATGAATGTATATGCGAGGATTTATATCATAAGTCTCAATTCAGTTCCATTGGTCAGTATATCTATACTTGTGCCAATTTCATGCAGCATTGAAAAATGTAGCATTGCAGTATATTTTAAAGTCAGGTAGTATGATACATCCAACTTCACTTTTTCTTTTTCAATATGTCTTTGGTGATTTGGGGCCACTTACCCTTTCAAATAAATTTTGTAATTAGTTTTAACAATTCCTTAAAATTGCAGTGTTGATTTTTATTGGGATTGCATTAAATCTATTGATTAGATGGGTAGGTTAGACATCTTGATGATGTTTAGTCTTCTTATCCATGAACAGGGATTGTTATTCCATTTATTTAGGTCTGTTTGCTTTCCTTTATCAGAGTTCTGTAGTTTTCTGTATATAAGTCCTTTATATTTTTAGTTAAATTTATTCCTAAGTAATTGATTATTTTAGTTACTATTGTAAATTGTATTTCTTTCTTGATTTCCTCCTCAGATTGCTCGTTATTGGTGTACAGACATGCTATTGAATTTGAGCAATGATCTTATAGCCTGACACATTACTGAACTCCTTTATAAGTTCTAGTAGCTTTGTTGTAGTTTTCTCAGGGCTTTCTACATATAGGATCGTGTCGTCTGCAAATAATGAAACTTTTACTTCTTTTCTGATTTGGATGCCTTTTATATCTTTTTCTTGCCTTAGTGCTTGAGCAAGTACTTGTAAGATAATGTTAAATAGGAGTGGTGATAGTGGGCATCCTTGTGTTGTTCCCGATCTCAGAATGAAGGCTTTTAGGATTTCACAATTGGAGATGATGTTAGCTTTGGGTTTTTCATATATACCCTTTACCATGTTCAGAAAGTTTCCTTCTATTCCTATCTTTTGTAGTGTTTTTATAAGAAAGGGTGCTGTTTTGTGTCAAATGCTTTTTCTGCATCTAAAGAGATAGTCATGTGATATTTTTTCTTTCAATCTGTTTATGCCTTGTATTACAATGTCTGTTTTTCTTATGTTGAACCATCCTGGCATACCCGGGATGAAACCCACTTTGTCATGGTTTTTATATAATTCATTTGATATGTTGTTGAATGCGATTAGAAAGTGTTTTGCTGAAGAATTCAGAATCTAGGTTCATTAGAGAGATTTGTCTGTAATTTTCCTTTCTTGTGGTATCTTTGTTTGGCTTTGGTATTAGGGTAATGTTGGCATCATAGGATGAGTTAGGCAATATTCCTTCTACTTCTATTTTTTGGAAGAGCTTAAGCAGTACTGGTGTTAGGTCTTTCTGGAATGTTTGGTAGAATTCATCTGTGAAGCCATCTGATCCTGTCCTATGCTTAGTTGGGAATTTTTGATGACTGAGTCTATCTCTTTACTTGTAGTTGGACTGTTGAGTACTTCAATTTATTCTTTCATCCATGCAGACAGCTTGTGAGTTTCTAGGAATTTGTCCATTTCCTCTAAATTATCTTTCTTGTTGGCATATAATTTTTCAAATTATCCTCTTATGATACTCTTTATTTCCGTGGGGCCAGTAGTGGTATCCCCTTCCTCATTCCTTATTTTGTGTATTTGCATCTGCTTTCTCTTTTTCTTTGTTATTCTGGCTAAAGGTTTGTCAATTTTATTGATCTTCTCAAAGAACAAGCTTTTAATTTTGATTATTTTTTCTAGTGCTTTCTTATTTTCTATTTCATTTAGTTCTGCTCTAATCATTGTTATTTCCTTCTTTCTACTTTCTTTGGGGTTAGTTTGTTGTTCTTTCTCCAATTATTCCAGGTGTGCATTTAGGTCTTCAATTTTAGCTCTTTCTTCTTTTTTAATATATGCATTTATGGTTATGAATTTCCCTCTCAGTACAGCTTTGGCTGCATCCCATAGGTTTTGATATGTTGTGTTGTCATTTTCGCTCATTTCAATGTAGTTACTGTTTTCTTTTGCGATTTCCTCCTTGACCCTCTGTTTGTCTATGAGTATTGTGTTTAACTTCCATATCTTTGTGCCTAATATGGTTCTCTGGCTCTTAGTGATTTCCAATTTCATTTCCTAGTGGTCAGTTTGTACAGTTTCAATACGTCTGAATTCTCTGAGAGTTGTTCTATGGCCTAGCATGTGGTCTATCTTGGAGTGTGATCCATGTGCCCTTGAGAAGAATGTATATCCTGATGTATTTGGGTCTAGCTTTCTAAATATGTCTATTAGGTCCAGAATCTCTAATATATTATTCAGAGTCATTATTTCTTTATTGATTCTCTGTCTAGAAGTTCAGTATAATGGTGATAATGGTGTATTAAATACACCCACTATAATTGTAGAGGCTTTTATGTCTCCACTTATTTTTTCCAGTGGTTGCCTCCTGTATTTTGAGGAGCCCTGAGTAGGTGCCTAAATTTTTATGATATTTCTTTCTTCTTGAAAGAGTACTGCTTTTACTAATATATAGTGTTTTTGTCTCTTACAGTAGTTTTGCATTTAATGTCTATTTTGTCCGATATTAAGATAGCTACTCCTGCCCTTTTTTGGTTATTGTTTGCTTTCCAGCCATTCACTCTCAGCCTTCTTTAATCCCTGGGTCTAAGGTGGGTTTCTTGTAGACAGCATATAGATGGATCATATTTCCTTATCCATTCTGCCAATCTGTGTCTCTTGACTGGTGAGGTTAATCCATTAACATTCAGTGTTATTACTCTCAACGAATTTCTCACATCAGCCATATTTTCTTTGGCTTTATGTATGTCATATACTGTTTTTATTTCTCTTTTTGTCTTTAAGTTGTTCTTACACTCTCCTCCAACTCTCTCTCTCTCCTTTTTCCTTTCAAGCTGCCGAACTTCCTTTAGTGTTTCTTGAATTGCAGCTTTCTTATTGACATACTCTTTTAATTTCTGTGTATCTGTGACTATTTGGAACTCTCTTTCATTTTTGAACATCAGCTTTGCTGGATAGAGAATTCGTGGCTGGAACTTTTTTTTTAGTTCCTTGACTATGTTATACCACTGTCTTCTTGCCTCCATGGTTTCAGATGAGAAATCAGCACTTAATCGTATTGTGCTTCCATTGTATGTGATTGTTCTCTTTTCTATTGCTGCCTTGAGCATTTTCTCTTTGTCTTGAGCATTGGACATTTTGACAAGTATATGTCTTGGAGTATGCCTATTGGTATTTATACTGTTTGTGGGGCACTGAAGTTCCTGGACTTGAACATGCATCTCCCTCAATAAGGTTGGGAAGTTTGCAGCCATTGTTTCCTTCAACCCTACTTCATTTACCTTTGCTTCCTCTTCTTCTTCTGGGATGCCTATAATGTGTATGTGTGTACATTTTGTGTTGTTGGTTAAATCTTTAATTTGTTCCTGGATTTTTTCTATCTTTTTATCTATCTGTTCTACTATCTATTTGACTTCAGATGTACTGTCTTCCACATCACTAAATCCTTCTTCTGCCTGTTCAATTCTGCTGCTATGTGATTCCAGCATCTTTTTGATTTCTTGGATTGTGCCATTCATCACCATCATATCCATTATCTTTTTATGTTTGTTTACAATTTATTCAGTATGTTCACCTAGTGTCTTCTTAATATCCTTAATCTCTTCCTTCACACATTAATTTGGTCCATGATATTTGTTTGGAAAGCTTTGATTAATTGTTCAAGGTTCTGCATTTTTTCCTGGTTTTTAGATTGTTCATTGGACTGGTCCATGACTTCCTGTTTCTCGGTATGGTTTGTAGTTTTTTGTTACCCTCTGGTCATCATTTTTTCTTGATGGGCTTATTCAGTTGATTAGCTTCTATCTCTGCTCTAGAGTTTTTCTTTAGCTTTTGGTTCTGTGTGTGTGTTAAGTTTTCTCTTTGACACTTTGTTCTTCTTGTTCTATTTCCTTGCTGTTTTCTATGTTCACTTGAATGAAAAAGATTAGGGCCAGAGGGTTCGAAAGAGGTAAGAAAGGAAAAAGTAAAATAGTAATAAAAATAAAAGTTAGAAGAGGGGCCATATATGATTTAGAAAAATGAATATTTAACTCATGTAGGCTGTGTAGAGTAATAGGGAAATAAATTGGAGTACCTACAATGGAATGGGAAACCAAATAGTGAAAAATATATAAAATGATTTAAAAGGCCAGAACGATGAGGAGAGAAAACATAAAGAAAGGGTTGAAAGGAAAAATTTAATATAAAAAAAAAAAAAGAAAACAGAATAGACAAGATAGAAATTGAAGTAGTGAAGTTGGGGACTAATAATAAAAAGTGGAGTATAAGAACCACAACAGAAAGCAGAAGATAGAAAGATGAATTAAGGAAAAGAGATGGCGTTGGTAGACAAAATCAATGTACACAGAAAATGGGAAATCAAGGAAGAAGAAGCACAGCAAGGAAGAAACAAGCTAGCAGCACCTAATTTTAAAAAAGAGGCGGGGAAGAAAGATGAAAGAAAACAAGAAACAAAGAAAGAAAGAAAAACCAAACAAACCCACAAACAAGCAGTAAAACAAAGCTAAAGAAGAACAGCATTACTTCTTGGGCCCTTGTGGAGCCTCTCAGTCTTCCTGTGTTCATCAATCAATTACCCTGCATGCTTTGCTTCTTTCTGCAGGTTTTGAGGCAGATTTTAGTGAGTAAACTTAGTTAAATTTTTTTTTAAGTAGATGTTTGATATCCTGGTGAATCACTACTCTTAGAAGAGCTGGGAATTGAACTAGGAACCTCATATAATCAAGACAGAAATTCCTCTACTGAGCTAACTTATTAATTGGGTTAGTTAGCTCTTCAGAAATCTATTTAGTCACTTTCCCCTGTGAAGGTTTTACTCTCCTGTGGCAGCAGGATTCAGCAAGCTGTATGAGCAAATCTCCCCTCCCCTCTCCTGGTCAGGTTGAATTCCCTTTTGAAATTCAAATGGGGCACTGATGACTGAGTTCACCTCACTGAAATGGTTTACAAGCCTCGTCTAGACTACCCCCTCCTACCAGGGGACCCTAAATAAGCTTGTGGAAACTTATTAATCACTACCCACTGCCTGACTCCATTAGGGGCATTGAAATTCTGATAATGCTCAGTGTGGAAATATTAAATTGGCTGAGTCCGCCCTTTTTCAGGCCAATCCTCTCCATCCCAGGGCGGTTAGGTAAATCAGGCTTCTTCAGCAGATTCGCCTCTCCCCTCACCCTGGTGCCCCTTCAAGTCAGCTGATGTGCTCCCAAAGTTCTAAGTGAGTCCAGACAATCAAGTTCACCACACCAAAATTATTTACCAACCTCTTCTAGACCACCCCTCCCTTCCAGGGGACCCCAAACAGGCTCGTGGAAACTTATCAAACACTTCCAACTGCCTAACCCACCCAGGGGAGCTGAAACTATGATAATCATCAGTGCAGAACTATAAAATTGGCTGAGTCTGCCCTCTCCCAAGCCAAGCTTTTGTATCCCAGTGCAGCTAGGTAATTCAGGTTTCCTCAGCAGATTTGCCTCTCCCCTCAGCCCGGCACCACTTCAAGCCACCTGGAGTGCTCCCCAGAGCTCCAAGGGGGTCCAGGCATCCAAACCCACAGGAAAGAAATTCCTCTACCCCCTCTGCCAGACCCTCCCACTCTCAGAGAATGCTCCCTCTCACCAGCTTGTCGGAGGGAGTTGGGGCTCGCCCTACTCCTTTGTCCTTAGGATGGGGCTTAGCTGTCCATGTCACAGTTTTATCCTGAGCAATCCTGCTCCCTGTCCAGCTCCTTCCAGTTCAATGTCCCAAAGGCTCTCTCTCTGTGGGCTCCCAGAACAGCCCACTCAGGCAGGATCCTGTCCCCAATCAGCCATCCTCTTTGAGATAGATGGCGAGTACCCACCTAAACCGACACCATTTTGCCTCTCTTCCTTAAGTTTTTATTAAACTTTTTAGCCTGGCCTGAGACATTGATTGATGTACAGCACACCTCTGGAAAGTAAGTTAAAGTTGATCAGAAAGCCTTCCCTGGCTAAAGTATTGTCATAACAGTGAGAGTACAAGTAGAAGTACAATCTCAGAGAGCACATCTGGTCCTTCTGGAAACAAAGAGCCTACAATGTTAGCACATGCCAAGAAGGGAAAACATCAATTAAGCATTTACATTTATTGGGTCAACAACATGACCTCTCACCATGAAGTCTCTTGTCCTAGTCTTTCCAGTCCATTCACAATAATTTATTTTAGTGCCAAAAGACTGCCTGAGGCAGACAGTATAAAACAGCTTTGATCATCCTTCACATCAGTTCTTTGTCTCACAATTGTGGAAAACATTTGGGGGCATTTTGTAAGGAAAAGTTCAGTACTTCAAGCTATTTCCATTGTCCCATAATCAACATTGTGAAGTATGTCCTTAGCAATTTATCAAACAAAATATCTCACAACAGCTTGAAAAGAAGCATTAGGATGTTTTCTTTAGTAGGGAAAAGTTTCTAGGAGCATTTCCATTTTTAAAAAAATCATTAATATACCCAACTCTTCAGCACATAGTCATATGTTTGTTTATTCTATTTAATGTGTCTCATTTGTAATAAAAATTTATATATATATATATATTTCCACACTTTTATCTAGATCTTTTTTCAAGAAAATTTGGATGCAAAAGGAAAAGAAATAATTTTTACAGGAAATCATTTTCATATTTGATGCAGCAAAAAGACAAATTCTGTTTAAGAATTGAGTGTCACAAAATCCTTAATTAAAAAATGGTTTAAAAATAGGCCTACATAATTTCTTACCCTTGGTGTTTAATTTATATCTTGCTCTTTCATCTATTTGAGTCTTAGATAGGGATTGGAGAGGATAGAAGGCAATTTCAGGGCCTCTCATTGAGAACAATTTGTCAATAGCTATTAAAAAGTGTGTACAATTGAAGGAAAGGTGGGTGCAGACAATGTGATGAAGCAAAGGGTGCAATCGAGAAGTGCCAGTTCAAGGAAATGCACCAAGATTCCAGATTCTTTGCCTGAGATGTGTATCCCAGACTAGGGTTATCTTGTGCACTTCTGTCAGTCATTTAAGTCTCTCTTTTAAGTGGCCATCAAAAACACAATCACCCCTGTGACTTGTGTGTGCTTTAGAGCATGGTTAGTCCATTGGATGTCCAATGGTTGGACCACTGATGTGAAGTTTGGGTCACAAATTCTGGGCTGTTTTTCCAATGCAATATGTTTAGGAAACCCAATCAGGAAACAAATATGGTCTTATTGAGCATGGATAATATGGCCTATTTTGGAGGAATGTATAGATAGGACTAGACCAAACCTGGAGAAAGTATCAGTTGCAGTCAAGATACAGCAAGAACCTCTGGATGCATTGAGATCTTCTGATGATAGTGGCAGTCCATTGTATGGGCACAGGTCAGGGTGGTATCTGATACCTGTAGACTGGGATTATTTTTGTACGATATTTAAATACAGTCTAATTCATTTTTTAAACACCTAATTTTTTGAACATTAGCTCTTATATTCACTCAAGTTCCCTTTGCCTTCAATATTGTTCTCACAAATTCTTATCTTACTTTTATTTTCTTATTTGTACAGTTACATCAAATGCCTTATGTATGTCCTTTATGTTCATTCTTCACTTCAGGGATCTTTGGAAGACCTCTCATAGTCATTTCATGCAGGTTTTATCCTATGAGAGTGCAGGTGGGCATTAAGGAGCTGAATATAAGATATTTCTGACTTTTTTGTTGTTCAAATATGATATATAGATTCCTGGTTAAAACCTCCTGTTTAGCATCTATCTTTTATGCCTATATTATCATGAATAAATGTATAGCTTTTTTCTTTTCTTTGAATTTCGGTATCTCATTTCTAATGGAAGAACATACATGTTCTTATTACCAAGATAAATAAAATGTTTATTTTTAACATTATTTACTCTATTCTTTTTCTTATCCTTTCCAGGTATGAGCCCTACTAATTTAGTCCTTTGCCACCTGTTTTCTTCTATTTCCCAAATTTCCCTTTTCTTGTCTTTAGTTCTGTAAATTTTCTACATAATAATTTTCTCTGAATTTATTGAATTGAGGTTTTCTTTAGATTTTTAAAAAATTGTTGAAATATACCAGTCATACATGAACGTACATAAACAATAAGTGTATAGCAATAGTTGTGACCTTACAAAACAACCATACTTAACATCATACAGGGCTCTCATGCCTCATCCTACCACCAATGCCTTGCATTGTTGTTAAACATTTTAACTAATAACTAAAGAACATTTTCAATATATTGCTATTAACCAAAATATTTTCCCATAACCCACCCTATTGTTATTATTATTTTTATATATCATTTATACATGAACATACATAAACAATAAGTGTATGGGAAAATTTGGAAACTTACAAAGCAAACATCCATAACATCATACAGGAATCTCATACATCAACCCTCCACCAACACCTTACATTGTCATGAGAAATTTGTTACAAGTTATGAAAGAATATTGTCAAAATCTTACTGCTGGAAGCGGGTGTGGCTAAATCGATAGAGCCCCCGTTTACCATGTGGGAGGCCCGGGCTTCGCTTCCCGGGGCCTCCTTGTGAGAGCAGGCCGGCCCACGCGGCGCGGTGGGCTGATGCAGCAGGACCTCACAGCAAGGGGGAGATAAGCAGACACGGAAAAAACACACAGTGAATGGACACAGCAAACACAAGCAGCAAGGTGGGGATAAATAAATAAATAAATAAATAAATAAATCTTAAAAAAAAAAATCTTACTGCTAACTATAGCCCTTATCTTCCATTTGATGTATTTTTCCCCCAACACACCCTATTATTATTTTTTAAATGTATTTTTATGACAAGAGTTGTAAACTTACAAAACAAACATGCACATGTGCAGAATTCCCAAATAACACTCCACTATCAACACACTACACCATGGTGGAACATTTGTTACAGAATATGAGATAATATCATCCGATTATTACCACGTCCATACTGTACATTTGGCACACATTTTCCATACTCCCCATTATCAACACAGTACATCTTTGGAATAGATACAAGAATATTGCATTATTAATGTTAACCACAGTCTATAGGTCACTCCAGTTGTATTTTTCCCATGCCTCTCCACATTCCCACCACCCTGCAATAGTGATGTACATCTGCTCTAGCTCACAAAGGACATTCTTGCATCTGTACCATGAACCACAATTCTCATGCACCTCTGAGTTTACTGTGCTATTCAGTCCCTAGATTATTTTCTAACTTTCTGTCAATTGGCATTTACATCCCTAGACTACCATTTTCAGCCACATCCCCATTTATAAACCAGCTGTTACTCACTATAATGTGTTGCCATCAACTCTGTACAATTCCACACTTCTACAGTGAAGCTGATTAAAATTTCTGCATACAGTATCAGTAGTCCATCTCAGTCTTCCTCTTATTTCCTTTAAGAATCCACCACATATCACCAGGTCTTGAAGATAGTTTGCTACATTTTCTTCTATAAGCTTTATGGTTCTTGCTTTTATATTTAGGTTTTTGATTCATTTTGGGTTAATTTTTGTATAAGGTGTGAGATAGGGGTCTTATTTCCTCTTTTACTATGGATATCCAGTTTTCTCAGCACCATTTGTTGAATGGACTGTTCTGCCCAAGCTTGGTGAGTTTGACATGCTAGTCAAAAATCATTTGACCAGAGATGTGAGGGTCTGTTTGTGAACCATTAATTCAGTTCTATTGGTCTATGTGTCTGTCCTTATGCCAATACCATGCTGTTTTTACCACTGTAGCTTGTTAATATGATTTAAAGTCCAGAAATGAGAGTCCTCCAACTTTGCTTTTCCTTTTTAAGAGGTTTCTGGCTATTCAGGACCTCTTACCCTTCCAAATAAATTTGATAATCATGTTTTCCATTCATTTAAAAAATGCTGATGGAATTTTTGGGGGGATTGCATTGAATGTGTATATCAATTTGAGTAGAATTAACATCATAATGGTAATTAGTCTTCCAATCTGTGAGCATGGAATGTTCTTCCAATTATTTAAACTGTTTAGAATTTCTTTTAAGAATGAGGTGTAGTTTTCTGAATACAAATGCTATACAACTTTTGTTAAGTTTATTCCTAAATATTTGGGTTTTATCTGTGGCGGCCATCAACAGAGGTGCTTAGCTCTTGTCAAGACCGACTACGAGACAAGGTCCGTGGCTGGTCAAGAAGGGATCAAGGATACCCGACTTGCAGAGGAGAGCTAAGCACTTCAAGACTTGGAGCCTAATTTCACCCTGTTTATACTCTTACAAAGGCCATTTTTAAGCTCCTTGAGAAATATGCCTCATCGGGTGCTGGACTGGTTAGTC
>JAQZBX010002082.1:0-30907 GCA_029593785.1 Cabassous unicinctus
GTATTAAGAAGTTAACTTCTAGTCATGTAAGAGGATAAATAAATATTTTAAGTAGAAAAGAAGTCTATGTCCATATTTTGTCTGATGAAATATATCTGGAAGCATTGTAGGGGAATTCAAGGGATGCTCCTAATACAAAAGATGAGAGCTCCTATCCCATCTCCTCTAGCTGCCATGGGATTGGAAGATGATGGAGCTAGCAGTCATCTTGGATCATGAGGGGACTTCAAAGAAGAAGCCACAGGTAGCAGATGGGAAGCAAAGACAGGCATCTAAGTCCTGATGAAAATGTGAAGCTATCTTGTCCATCCCTGCTCTTAGACTTCATTTGTACAAGATGAAAATAAACGTTTTTCATGTTTAAACCACTGTTTATGTGTTTGTTTCTTTTTTGTTGTTATTTTCATGTTATATGCTTCAGAACTTAATTCATGCAAAAGATTCACAAGGAACATAGATTTGGATATAGAATCAGACACGGACAGTTTTTTCTTCATCAAACTTAATATCTCTAATCCCCAGGTGAAGAACACTAGAATTTTTTCATCAACATCCTTGCATAGCTTCCATTTTTTACTTTATTTTACATTGTCCAATTCTCCTTATTGAATATGGGAATAATTATTTTCAGTCAATCTTTTTTGTAACTTAAATAGTCTGAGATTAAAAAAATAGATATTATTAGATGTGGTATTTCAATTAGTTAATTCAATTGACTATCTAGTTCTAGATTATGGTGGCTAGAAAGGTCAAAATCAAGAAGAACTACTTTCCCTCTCCTTTACAGAACTCAGCCTAGGGGAGCTTCTTTGCATTGTACCACAGATCGTATTTACTGGCTAAAGGAATGCAAAGAGTTCTCTTAGCTTCTAAAACTCAGTAAATATGATTAAGGTAAGCAAAGATTTATGGAAATACCCTACAATAATTTAGAAATAATACAAAAATTTCAATTCTTTTGAAAACTAATTTATTACCACCCTGAAATATTGTACCATTTTCGTTATAGCATTTGGTAAGGTGGTAGGGAAAAGACAAAAACACAAATATATTAAAAAGTCTGCCAGTCTAACACAATTCATTCTTGGAGGTATATATTCATAAAGCATCTGAAATAATCTTAACTAGAACAGTATATAAAACAGATGAAAGACAGGTTGAACTATCTGAAGCATGAAAGAACCCTGAACCTGTTCTCAGCTCCCATCATCCTACCATTGTGTCGAGGCATCTCTCCATAAAGCTAGGTCTACTCAAACAGTTTTTAAATAGACTTGGGGTAGGGTATATGGTATGAGAGAGAAAAAAACTGATAAAGAAAAATAGTGATTAGAGAAGATTGTATAACATCTGTGGTATGAGAAATCTTGACAAATTTCATATGAAAGGCATTCCAGAAAGAAAAAGGTTATATTGGATTCTCCTATATACTAAATTGAGATAATTCTGGGAACTTTTATTTAGTCATATAAAGAAGTCATTTAATATAGTCATTATCAGAGAGCATGACTTTGGAGTTAGACTGGTTTGGGATCTCAGTTCAACCACTCCTCTTTTCATACTCTCTGCCCTTAGGGATCTCATCTCATCATTATGCCTCTCACACTCAAAATTATATCTGTCCTCTCCCCTGAATTCCAGATGCATATATACATCTACCTACTTGACATATCCATTTGGATGTCTTACAGCATCTTAAAATTATAAGAAAAATCTCTGCATATCATGTTCATCCAGATTCTTCTCCATCTAAGTCGTTGGTAACGCCATCATTTCAGTTGCACGAGTCAGATACCTTGGAGAATCCCTGGTTCCTCTCTTTGTAGAAACCCTATATCCAATCTGTCAACATATTCTGTTGACTCTGTCCTCAAAATATATGTAGAATCTCATCACCTATCTTCACCTTCATGGCTATCCCTTGGGACAACCCTCCAACCATTCAGTCCTTCTCAGATATCCACACAGCTAACCCCATTATCTCTTTTAAGACTTTACTCAAAGAGACAATCTCTTTTAAGACTTTAATCACTTTCTTAACCAAGGTGAACCTAGCCATCTTATTTAAAATTATAGAGGAAAGGATGTAGCTCAAGCAGTTGAGCACCTACTTTCCACATACGAGAACCCAGGTTCGATCCCCAGTATCTCCTAAAAACAAAAACAAACAACAACAAAGAAGCAAAAAAAAAAAAAACAACTCAGGAAAGCTGATTTAGTTCAGTGGTTGAGCAACAGTTTCCCACATACGAGGTCTCGGGTTCAATCCCCGGTCCCAGTACCTCAATAAATAAATAAATAAATAAAATAAAAATTATAGACTACTCCCTATCCCTGACTCCTAACCTTCTCATTTTTTCCATTTCATTTATCATTTAATATATTATGTTCATGGAAATAAGAATTCAGCATACAAATGCACTACATTCCCCCCAGGATGGGCCATGACTCCTGGGGGTAAGCCACCCTAGCACAGAGGGATTATTACCAAGTGCCAACTAGCAATGCATCTGGAAAAAGACCTTGACCAAAAGGAGGAAATATTTATACAAATGAGTTTTTATGGCTAAGAGATTTCAAAGTAATTCTGGTGGTCATGCCTGAGGTTTTGCTTATGCACTACTCAGCAGGATCTCAGTAAACAGTATATCAATAAGCGGGGCTCCTGAAGGCTCTAAAGACATCCAGACACTATAAGCAGGATAGACAAGCTCAGGAATTCGGCATCCTGTCAGTGGGCCTTACTCTGGAATTTATGCTCCCCAGTATAACAAACTTAGACTCATTTATAGGTTCCCTACAAATGGCTCTTCTGCCCCTTTTATTTGAAACTATAATTAGCACTATACTTGTTTAATAAATGTCCCAGAGACTTAAATCTTTGATCCGTTCATGTGCAGGTTGAGCCCTGAATCTCAGCAGTTGCAACACCTATTCTCCAGTTCACCGGAGTCACCCAGGACAACTAACAGGGAGATGATGATGGGCAAAACCAATCCCAAGGAACAAAGAGTGTCTGCAACTGCAAGCAAGGTAGTTCCATCCATTTGCCCCATGGGACCTAAGCCCCCACTCAATTAGAAACAGAGTGGGCATCACCATGCCAAAAATTCTCAGGATTGGGGAATGAACAATGGACTAAAGTAGACTTATTATTATTCTATTATAGACTTATTATTCTATCAATGGAAGAACTTTTATCTGATATAAAGGCAGTGACACCAGAGGTTCTGAAAGGAAGGAAAGGGAAGAATAGGTGTAACAAGGGGCATTTTCAGGACATTGGAATTGTCTTGCATGAAATTGCAATGACAGATACAGGTCATTATATATTTTTCATAGCCTACAAAATTGTGCCAGATAGAGCATAAACTATAATGTAAAATATAGTCCACGGCTAGTAGCAATGCTACAATATGTGTTCATGAATTGTAACAAATGTACCCCACTAATGAAGGAGGTGGTTAATGTGAGAAAGTGTGGGAGGTGATTAGTGAGGCATATGGGAATCCCCTATATTTTTTATATAACATTTATGCAATCTAAAGCTGCTTTAAAAATAAAAATAAAAAATTATATATAAAAAAATAACTCAGGTAAATGGTGGTTATAATACTCAAACTATAGATTAATAAATATGGACTCAGATAAGGAGGTTGGAATGGCAAGAAAAAGCTGATTATGAAAGAGTCAACAGGCTTGAAGAGCCTGAAGTGGGCAATGGATACATACACACACACATACACACACATAGAGTTATCAATCAAAGAAAGATAATTAATTTTATACATACATGTTCAGTTATATATATGCATGTGTACATGTGTAGCTTATAATAATCTTGGTATTTGCAAGAAAGAATATTGCAAATGAGAAAAATGATAAAGAAAAGCAGCTGTGTTGGAGGAAGATACCAGTTTCATTTTAGATATATAAGTGAAAAGTTTTCTCATGTTAAAAGTATTACGAACTATAATCTTCAGTTCTTAAATAACACTCTTATTTGGAAATTTTTCTCAAAGAATAATTAAAGACAATGAAATGTCAGCATAACACATTTTAATCATTACATTTCAACATATTTGTTCACAAATGGGATAGTCATATATATTTTTACACTTCTTGCATGTTAAGAAATTGTAGTTTCTATTACATTTGGTCATATGTATTAAGTGTAATCCTCTGGTGTAGGTGATGACAAAGACAGAGTGCCTAACCACCTCTATTTGAATTCCCCTAGGACTCAGGTTAATTAATGAGACTCATCCTAAGGTTATACATGATCTATTACTTCCTCTAATTAGAAATAATAATCCTGATCATTATGCTGGTTAGCTGGAAAGAAGTAAGATGAATGAGCTTAACTATGATTAATAGTCTTCTTTAAGCAGTGTAGATCTCTTCTGTCACTAAGGTATATGCAAACTGGACTGCAACTCAATGCTTTTTCATGATATATATTTTTTAAAGCTAATAGCTAAAATTAATTTTCTGGCAGATCTTTTTACCTTTCCTGAAACATCACAACCATTTTATTATTTTAAAGTTGATTATCACAACAAAACATTATTTTATCCATTTTATATGAATTAGTTAGTTATCCAGGAATTTATTCTTTTACTGGTTTACATTTTCCCTAAACGAGGTTAATACCTATGGGTATCATATTTTAGTGCATTCTGCTGAGGTGAAACAGACTACCACACGTGATTATATATTGATTGTAAAAATTAAAAAATAACTTGATGATTTCTATATTATTTACTGCTATTTTGTGAGAGTTGATGTTTCCTCTTTGCCTGCTGTTATTTTAGCTGATACTTTTTATATTCTAAAGAATGTTATGAAAAGTTCTTAACTTTTTAAAGAGATGAAACATCCGTAAAGAATTTAACCTTCTCTGTTCTTTTTTTGCATCTGTGACCAATTTAGTTGTAGTGATTAAATATTTCAGACAATTTTGGAATGAAAAAGAAAATAGAAATTATATTTCTACATCAGTTTCAAGCAATTTCAAAATACTGCATTCACCATTTAATTTTGGTTTTAATATGTAGGGAAAATTAGGTTTGATTAAGTCTTAGGAAACTGAGACTTGAGAAGATATAATTCAAGTGCCTATATGATTTTTATCTTAAACGCTGCAGCAAAATAAAAGTGCATGGAAGAACAAGGTGGTTAGAAACTTATCAGTTATATACCTGACAAAATTTGTTAACCAAGGAGGCAGGGGGGGGTCATAGGAGTAAACCAGGTGGGCTGTGAATCAGTCAGCTCACATTCAAACCTTCGCTTTATCACTGACTAACTATATGCCTTGGGAAAGTTACCTTACTTTTGAGTATCAATAAGCCGGTTTGAAAACGGAAATAATAATAATGATATTTAGTTCATAAATTTGTTGAAAGATGTGTAAAATGTGTAAGATGCATAAAACATTATCATAGTACCTAGCACTTTTTAATAAATGATATATGTTAGCTTTCCATGGTAAGTATGTACCTAGCCATGTGTGAAATATACTTTGGATTTCAAAATTAGGTTTCCCTTTCATTAATTTCATTGCAAGAATACAAAGTAAATCCAGTGTGCCTAAAGATTTAAACTAATCAATATACGTATTAAATTTATAAATGCTGATTTTTTTCAATGAAAATACATGGGCTACCTTAATTAATGAATTTTTTCCTATCAAAATTATGGCTAGATTTCACATTTGAAACTTTCAATGGGACTGCTGAACACATAGATATGACTTCTAATAAACATAGATACTGATCTACATTTTTGCTGATTAATTTCTATACTGTTTAACCAATGTATTAATTTTATCACTCAGAATTTCCTTTTTTGGTATTTGAGTTTAATAATTTATTAAAGATTTTCTTTTCACAATGAGTTTTTCTAGATCAAAACAAAGTAGTAAACTGGTTATGCATAATTATACTATTATTCCATTTTCAATGTGATATTCAAGACAATGAAGAAGCAAAGCATTTAGACATCTACTATGTAATGTGCAGTGTTTGGAAATTGAGGAGTATAAAAGATATAATCCATATCACTGCAGATAAATTAATAAAAAGAAGATATCAAATTACATATATTGAATAAAATTGTGTGACATAATACATCTCCATGTGGTAAGTAGTTGGTATTTTTTTCTGGAGAACATGAATCTTGAAACATATTCTTAAGGAAAAGAATAGGCAATTGAAATAGAGAACATAGGTAGAAAAACAGAAAATGAACTCCACAATTTCATAGATTAAAGCCAATTTCATTGACTATTTTCATGTTGGAGTGAGAAATAAAGGCAAATAAATTTTAAAAATTCACAATATAAAGTGTCTTAAAATACACAGGGAAAGAAATAGTCTTGAGAGAAAACAGGGATACTTATAAGTTTTTAAAGTGTTAAAACTTTAAACTGAAATATATGAGCTTTGAATTTTGACTTAAAACTTTGTAAGGTAGGGATAAATTAAATACAATTTTTTTTTTTGGCTGGTAAAATGATTCCTCAAAGCCATGTTTATGTATGTATGTGTATATATATATATATATACATACACACAAATATACCTCTAAACAAGTACACACTATATATAATAAATATGTATATTTAGTAATAATTTATAAAGTCTTTCAGATTGGCAAAAGATCTCCTACCAATTTGTGTTTAAATGGGGATGGCATTTTAGATGATTAATATAGCCAGAATGTCACTCTGCCAATCAACTATAAGACTGACATCTTGGTAAATTAATAAATATATTTCTGAAACAGTCTACTGAGCTAATATGCACATTAAATGAATGTGTTGATAGCTGGACATATGCTCCTCTAAGAGCGTAGAAATAACAAAGTATGAAAGCTACTCACTTTAGATTTAAGGAATCGTACCTGCAGGCCCTGCCCATCCACAGTAACGGAGTTGGCTCTGTGCATTTTGCTCTTGTCAGTGGTCACTTTGTTTGGCTGTTGGGAAACACCCTTTTCCTTTTTAACTGTTGCTTGTCTTTCCTATAAGGAACAGAAGGAAAATTTATAAAAATGTTGACTGTTTTAAAAAAAGGGGTATCTAATCATTAACTCTTTTATGACTACACACTTGGGCCCAATTTCCTAATTTGGAAAGCCTATGAATAATATGAGTGCTACTGCTTTCAACTAAGTTACTTTGCTCCATATTTATGATAGTTGCATGAACTAAACCTCAGAGAAACTATACAAAAAAAAACAAAAAACAAATTCTAATACCCCTATGTGCCCAGTTTTGACTCTTTTTCTCAAAAGTTATTCAAGACTATCTCAAATTATTTTCATAAACAATGGTACAGATTAATAGTATTAGATTATAATTTAAAGAATTAATCACTGAGTACTAAGAAGGGTACTTATAAATACATTAAATATAAAAAAAATTCTAATTGCATGATGGACACTTTAGCTACTATTCATGAGGGATGGCATATAGCTTAAAACTTACATTCCTTCCCAGCTAATTTTTCTGTTCCCCATAATGGAAAAAAATCCTTGTAGGAGTTGTCTGCTCCCTATTTCTATCTTCTATCCTCTCACTTTCTCTTCAACCCAACTCAGTCAACATTTATCACCACTAATCCACCAAATCAGATTTTATTAAAATCACCAAGAAGGACCTTCTCATTGTCACATCTAATGGTCAGAGACCAAATTCTCAAACTTTCAGCAGTATTTTACAGAATTGTCTCTTCTTCCTTCCTGAAAACTTGCCTCCTTGGCTTCCAGGTCCCTTCTTTCTCTCAGTTCTCTACTGACCTCACTGACTGTCCCCTTATAGTCTCTTTTGTTGGTTCCTCCTTCAGCTTTGCAATTTATAAACCTTGGCCTCCTCCTTGATCCTTTAGTGTAGATAGTGACAATACTTTTAATTAGCTTAAAAGTAAATCTCTTTTCAAGTATATTAGAGCCATGTGGATCAGAAGGCTTGTCTGAGCAAAATAAAGACAAATCAGTATGGTCGAGTTACCTTGCAATTTCATGGTGCAAAACATTGCCTTTGATTTTTGTGTGACTGAAAATGGATGGTGTAATAGGACTCCTGAAATTCAAGTATTCTGAAAAATTATGTGAAATTCTGCTTTCACATAAACACAATTTCTGGCAAAAGATATTGATATTTTAAAAGAAAGCCACTTTCCAAGCTTGCAATTAGTTTTCTCCATAGATAGTTAAAGGGTACAAAGTATAGGAGAAGTAGATTATGAGATGATGTTTGGAGTCAGAAACCAGAGCTGAATATCATCCCTGCCACTTAAGTATTATGTAGGAAGCTTACTTTTATGCACAATGGAGAGAGTAATACCTACTTTTCAGAGTGGTGTAAGGTTTACTAGAAAATATAGAGTCCTGAACATTGTGCCAGCATTACACCGTGTGACCAATAAATGAGTTAATATTAATACTGTTACATGGGAGTGGTTCTGCAGCCAGATGCTCATTAATATTACCATTTATGCAAAGTGTTTGTCATATGTGCATCTATATATGTATACAGTTTTACCAGTTACATTAGAAATAAGTTTACATAAGTAAAACTCCATGTTTATATTTGAAAATGCTTAGCTTATATTAAAAGCTTTCAAAAGTAATATGTTGATAAGTATGGGAAGAATTCATTTCACAGTTCTTGCATGCAGATAATAAAATATTCTATAAGTATTTCGTAAAATTCTACAATGTGAAGGAGATATTAAAAAACTAATCCTTAGCATTGAATTCCTAAAATGCTTAGATTAGAAGAATTACATAAATTTTAAATTGATTAGACACATTAGAATTGGATAATGGAGGCCAGGTTATTTATTTAGCTAATACTAGGAATTTAAGACTTCTCAGTATATGTTTGTAAAGTGCTATGGAAGTTTAGATTTGATTAACTCTTAACTATGCATATAGTTAGGGAAATTCCTGCGTGGCCAGGAACCTCCAAGTAGCAGATAGCTAAGTGGCTTCAGGTTGCACAGGGACTCATTTCACTGAGTAAGCTGTGGAGTAGACTAAAAAAAAATGCTTTATAGTAAGCAATTCTGAAAAATAAAAATTTTAAACCCCTAAATTTAGCTTTTAACTGATGATATTGTATTTTCACATCTAGGATTATGAGAAAGAGATATATATCAAGTTAATAAATTTTCCTCAATATATCCAATTATATGCATGTTTTCTCATATAATTTAGTTAACACTTAAATGGTAAATGTTTGAACACATCTACATTCCAAGAAAATCAAATGACTTATTTTTTTGGAGGAAAATGCCTAGTGGAATTTATAGAATTAATCAAGCTGAAAATTTAAAAATGGGAGAGACTGATAACCATTTAATTTTTCCCAGGGTCTTCTTGTTATTGTATCAAATTGTTTTATGCTTATTTAAAACTTGCAAAGAAGTCTCTTGGAGATATTCCCTATATTTATTTAAGCAGTATTAGCTAACAGAGGGTAGTTGGATGTTATTTCCTATTATCCCTGAGAAAATCTTTCCTCTCATATATGAGGGACAGTGAAGAGGCAGCAATAGCATCCTTGAAAAATCTGCTGTCCAAAAATATTTCCCTCTCCCGTTTTTTGGGATAATTAACCCTGACCAGTAGAGATGTATAATGATATTTCAGAAGGTTAATCCCAGTGTTGAAGTTATGGACAAGTTTCAGAAAGAGCCCATAACCTGATTTTCTATAATTATTCAGGATAAAATTTATCTTTGATAAAAAGGGGCAATGTTTAAAACTTTACCTTCAATTTCTTTTTTTAAGGTTTTTGAGCTCCAAAGCACAAAGTGAATGACTTTGTGATAATTAAGGCAAATTTCCCTCTGCCAGATAAATTATCCTAGATATAAAAGACTTGGAAAATTATTGTTTTAATCAATAGAAATTATTCAAACACTGAAGAGTGACCCTAACAACAAAAAAGCATGAAAGATTTTAGAATATATAGCTATAAAATAAAAATACTATTATTGATCTTTCAGAATTTTCAAATATCAACCATTTGTGTTTGCTAGGCAGACATTTTAAATATAGAATTCAGTGTTTTGTTATCTTTAAACTCCACAAGTAGCACAGCAGAGCTTAACTGGGGAAGATATTGTATTAGAATTCCAAAAGAATAATAATCATAATAAATAGAGAAGAAAAGCCAAAAAGACTGTCCACAGAAAACAGAAAGATAAAGTAAATGAAATAAAAAGACCTCACTATAAATAAGTGCTCTAAAAAAATCTTTTTCTCTATCATGCTGATTCTCAGAGGTAGAGTATTTGTAGATTGCTGAAAACTGCTTCCACAAAAGGGATGTTTACCACAATACTTAAGCCTGCTGTTATCGATCACTGGCAAACTACAAGCAGCAAGTGATGATTACCTCAAGCACAGGGTTTTCTTCTTTTTGTCGGATCTCAGCATGCGAGACCTGCAGCAGCAAAGCACCTCGATTGGTACAAAGGCACACGGATGACAGCATTGCTGCCTACAGCACCCTCCACTTGAATCATGGAACTAGCTTTCTCAGCTACTGTACCACTTGCCTGAATAGAGACTTAGCCCTTTCTGCCACTGGAGCTTGGGCATAAGAAATTTCCAGAAACTCTAGAATTTTAACCCAAGGTAACATGTGTTTAAGATCTCCTAGGCAGAAATGTCCCATACTCATCCCTGCTTACAAAGGTTAAGAGCTCTAAGAAGCCAATTTACTGAAAGCTACACAGTTGCACCTTTGTGGCCTTATTGCATGATTTGAACATTTTTACCGACTGAGGGAAACAAATTCCTTTCAGAAATGGCAAAGGTACCTGTGGGAATCCTTGGAAGTTGCAGCAAAGCTTCGTACTGCTGACAAGCAAAGTAATCTTGATATATATTTTTAAAATTATGAATATTGAGACACAAATATAAAAAATGCTATATTAGGAAGTGTAAAGAACTCCATTTCTTTTTGTTTATTTAAATAGGTACTTTAAAAATTAACTTTGGGCAAAGGGATAAATATGTATGGGCTTAGAGGCCTAATTCCAGCTTTGTCTCTTACTTGCTATGGAAGTTTGGGCAAGTTATTTACCATCTCTAAGCCATTATTTATTTCACCTATAACATGGCAAAGTTCAAGGAACAGTTGGTTAAAAAAAACGTAGATAAAGGTCCTGGCATAAAATAGGCACTCAGTAAATGGCAGTAATTTTTAAAGTATAAAAAAATTGTTCTATTTTTTAATTAGGTTTATGACATATGCTGCTTAGGTCATAATACTAAATGGAAGGTGTTGTACAAAGTACTTTATTTTCACTAGGTCACTATAACTGGGGAATAAGCTTGGCGATGATTTGGATAGAGTTATTTAAGGGGAGATGGGAGAGGCATTGAATAGACAAAATGAAACCTTACTCTTAGAATACCTGAAGTACCCCTAACTTGAAGGCATAATTTGTGACTTTACTCATAAGTCCTAGTTTTCACACATCCACATGACGTGCATATTTTTTTCTAGGATAATTTTATAATGGGTGTAAACCATTTATAAGATTTTTGCTCAAGATTTCCTGATTGGGAGGAGAATGAAGTTTTGAATGAGAAGGGTCATGCCAAAATAATTTATTTTTGGCTTTGCACTAACATATGGCAATGCCATTGTAAAATAAATTACATCTGTATCTTTATCTATACAATGAACTTCAACTTAACTTACTCTTCATTCCCTTTGTAGAGCATACTGACTAATGCCCATGGTAAATTGAAGGCTACAAGCCAATTCTTCAGTTTTTAAACAATTTAAACTGAAAATCGTGCAAGAAAGACCATATGCTATTTCCAATCAAAGAAAAGCCCTTGATCTTTCACCTCAAGTGTAGCCAATGGTTACAAATTTATGTATTTTAAGCAAATGTTCAAGGTATAAATCTATATATACGAATATATATATATATATATATATATATATATTACTATATGCCCCCACCCACACATACACACTTTAACTACATTTCAATTAACCTACCAACAACTGATTCTGATGGTGGAAAATGAGCTCCTTGTCTATGTATGTGTGTGTGTGTATACATATTATATATATTTTATATATACATATATGAGTTCAAAGTAATATTTGGAGCAACATAGCTGAACAAATTTATATAATGCATATTCAGGAGGATGGTGGAAAGTTTAAGTTAATGTAAACCAATATATTCTGCCAGAAAAAAATCACTATTCAGGAAAACTATAAAAAAGTGTTTATAATCAGAAAAAAGGTCAGTGCTTTTTTTTTTAAAGAAAAAAAAGTATATTCTGAAGACAGCTATTTTGGACTATTTGTTCAGTTTAAAAGACAAGTTAGATAGATGAATATGGGAGAACTTTGGAGGTTTAAAGAGAAAATTTTAAATCTCAAATTCACTTGATGTTATAATAGTGGAAAGCAAAACACACACAAGGATCGAAAGATATAAAATTATCTTATGCTTAATTAGATTAAATGATGTACCTCTCTAATACATTTGTTTCCTGAGGGTGTAACTTAATGTCTTTATTTTATAATAATTATGATAGTTGTGGTATCAACTGACAAAGTATATAAAATCAGTTTACAATTTTTCCTACACTAATCACATTATATTTCAAGCATAGCGTCAACATATTTTTAAGTAAATCTCTAGTTATTAAGAGATTTTTAAAAATCCAACGTGCCTGTCTACAATGATTATAAAACTTTTCTTATGGGGGGGGAAGTTACAATTGTGAAATCATGTTATCCTTTAAATAAATTCATATTTTTATAGACTAATCATTTTACAAATAATGTTTTTCACAAACAAGCAGATTCAAAATATAATGTTTAAGAGAAATAATGCCATGTGGGCATTTCCTTTAGCGATAATAACAATTGAATAGAACATTGTCACAGAACAATGGAAAAGCTTTTCTTCACTAATGCAAAGGTAAATCTGACACTTTACTCAAAATAAATGCTGTGGCAATGCTTACATTTATTTTTCAAAATAATCATCATTTATCCTGTGATATTTTATTCCAGTGACTTTCTGTGCAAAGTCCTGTGCTAAATGATTGATGCAGTTATACTCTTTTAGAAGTGATGGTCACTTCAAAGTGAACTAAAGTCCCTCAACATACTATCATTGAAAAGCACATTTTGATGGCTCAAAGAATTGAATTTTGGGGGGTTTTCTGCAATGTATTTACATATTAACGCCACGAACTGAAACCACAGTATTTTTATACACTGGGTCAAAATTCTTTGGAAAGTAACTTTTAATTTTCATGTATATTTTGCTTCACCTAATATTTTGTACTCTTGGTGCTTGTCACAAATGTAGATTGGGAATGCTTCAAGCCTGTCTTATCACTGAAAATATGAAAATCCCCATTTTAGAATATGAGAAAAATTAAAATACACAAATTAACATAACAGGTAACTGACCCCACCCAAAATATTTTTAATAACATTATAGGTTGTATAATGATCTATAATTGCAAGAGTGAAAAGCTTTTTTGCTTACGCACCTCAGGAACTGAAACTCCTGAAGTGGGCAGATTCTGCTGAAAAAGAGAAGTTCATATTAAAGTTGAAAAGAAATCAAGCTGAAAAAAAAGATCAACAATGAAGGTTCTTATATCACTACACTTCTGTGAAAGATATGAACAAATTACAAATACATTTCCTTGGTATAGTTTTTCTACTTACTTGCATTAAATAACAAAATATCTTTTCACAAAATAAGGAATGGTCTAATGCAGACTGGGTTAGTGGTGGAACTGCCTTTCCAAAGTAGAATTGCATCTACTCAAAGTATACTGATCAATGTACTTGGTCAATGTCATTGAATTCTCTACAACATTGATGCCTTGCATTAGTGTTTTGGAACAAGAACTCATCTCCATGTTCTCTTATCCTGCATAACTTATTCTCACTGATTTTTTTTCAAATTTTTGCTCTTTTTGCCAGCACACCATTTTTCTTTCCAATTCAACTTTCATTCCTTTCTAAAAATATTCAGTGTCTTATTGATGTAGACATACTATGGTGTTGGATGTATTTGGTCATATTCTGGGAATGAGAAAAATTATTCCATTAATATAAGTAAAAAATAAATATACAATTAAATAATTAAGCTTTGGCTTGAGAGTAATTTAAAAAAATTAAATATACTAATATACTAATGAGGTAGTTCTTTCTACCTCATTATTCAAATGCTTTAAGTAGTGGAAACTTATATGGCAGAGTAATATTTTTTAAATCATGACCAACAATTTCCCCAAATATCTCCTGTTACCCACTGCAAATTTATTTCTGAGTCATCCATTGACATCAAAAAGGTTGTGTTTTCTGTGTGGGTTTTTTTTGTTGTTGTTTCTTTTTTTTTTTTTGGCTTTTATAAAGTGTATTTATTTGGGGTAAAAGCTTACAGTTCCAAGGCCATGAAAAGTCCAACTCGAGGCACCATATGCAGTGCTTTCTCACTAGAGACAGCTGCCACATGCTGAAGCAAGATGGCAGGCAATCTCCGGCTGGTCTCTTCAGGCTTACTCTCTTAGACTCAGCTACTCTGCTTTCTTCCCAATTTCAGTTGCAAGCTGGCATAGGGCTTGTCTCGGAAAGGTTGTGTTTTTTAAAAATATTTATTTACCTATCTATCTATTTATTTATTTATTTATGGCAGAAATAAATATTCCCTGTGGTGGGGGGAGTAGGAAAGTTGGATTGTAAGCTTGTATTTATTAGACATTTAAGTATTCTTGAAAGGAGGACCAGGTATTTTCAGATTTCATTTCCTGGACCAAGCTTTGTGAAAGAGGATTTGGATGGTTTCTACATCCCCAAGATGGGTCTGGAAAATCTGAAAGCACAGAGTTTATTTTACTCTCTTTCCCAGAAGAACTCCAGGAAGACAGCAAAATCCAAAAGAAGAAATGGTTACATTTGAAGTAAGTGAGACCTCAGACAGCAACACAGCTACTCAGCACTGAGATGGACTGAAAGAATCCAATGCACCCAAAAGTGGTCCAGAAGTAGAAGGGGTCTAGGGCAGCCCTGGAGAAAAAATTAAGGAGCCCAGGATATAATCTAATTTTGAATATATTTCCATAATATTACTGCAGCTACAGATTACTAGGAACAAGTACTCATGAAGTCTGGGAAGATGACCTCCAGTCAAATGTCCTTTTGACAAGGGAATTCTATAGAAATAAATGCCCTTGTTTCTAAGATGTATTGATAACATATTTGGTAGAGTTTTGATTGGAAATTTCCTGATTTCAGTAATATCTTGATTTCTGAGTCAAAAGCAGTCTTTATACTACCTGGGACAATTGGTGGTGGGCAAAATGTTTGTGTTAGCTTCAATCTGTTTTAGCTCAAAGATGTTTATAAGCCTTATTACCTTTCTTTCTTAGCTCTAGGTAGAAATCTCAGAGAAAGAAGAAACATCGAAAGACATGAATGTAGTTTTACTCAGTACTCGTCGTTAATTGGTTCTGGGAGGCACGATGAGTTCCAAAATGACGAGTACCAAACAAAATTTTCCCATAAGGAATACTGTAAGTAATTTTAGTGTGTTCCCAAACCAAAGACAATGCACATTTTTAAGGCAATATGTAAAAAGATAAGGTTGTATATCATTACTTTACATGAGAAATAAACATAAAAACTAATAAATATGTAGATTAAATAAAATGAAAACTTCACTTTACCTATACTGAGAAGAGTCCATGCCCTAATGGGATGGTGGGAGGAGAGTGGTGAGGAGAAGAGGTTATATGGAGTATGGCTTGGAAGGAGAGTCCCCATCCAATAGAACATCAGGCACTTGCACTTCAGGTGTTCTTTCTCTTTTCTGCCTTTTTTCAACTTGCACCAAAGGCTCTGACATATTCTTTGTCACCTTCACTAAAAACATATCCAATGAGGACTGCTTCTGTCTTATTTTCAGAATTCCTTGAAAGTGTGAAATTGTTCAGTCATTCAATAAATTCACATTTCTGCTTGTCAGAGCTTTGTCCAGATGGTACTTCTCCACAAAGTTTTGAACTTCTGCCCCACTTTGCACACATTTCTTTTATCAAGGAATTGGGACATCCTCCCTTATCTCCTCACCTGGAGAAATCTCTTCAGCCATCTCTTTGTGCTGCTTTTTCTGTAGTTCCTGCAGCTCCTCAGTGCTGAGCTCTTCATAAATGTTTCTCCACTAACTCCTCAACATCAGCAACATCAACCTCCAGACCCATGGTTTAGCCCAAAGATACAATATCCTGCACAACTGTGCCCTCTGTACCTGCAGGCTTGGGATCAGGCTCCAACCCTCTCTGAGTCACAGCTTCTGGCCACAAATTCTTCTATGTCAGGCAGTGTAGGATATTGAAATGCTCCTTCCAGAATTCTGTGAGGGTCAACTGGGTGTCAGAGATGATCTCAAAGCACCTCTGAAAAGCGTCTTGGTGTACAACTTTTTGAAGTTTGAAATGACCTGCTGGTCCACGGGCTGGATGAGAGGAGTAGTGTTGGGGGGCAGGAACCTTACAGTGATGAAGCTGAACTCCTCTAGTAAGTCATCCTCCAAGCCTGAAGGATGGGCAGGTGCATTGTCCAAAAGCAGGAGAGCTTTCAGAGGCAAATCTTTCTCCAGCAAATATTTTTCACTGAGGGACCAAACACTTCATTTATCCACTCAGTAAAAAATTGCCTCGTGACCCAAACTTTGCTGTTTGCACTCTGCATCATGTGGAGTTTGCTTTTTAGTGACATTATGCTTCTTGAAAACTCACGGATTTTCACTATGATAGACTAGTAGTGGCTTGAGTTTTAAGTCCCCACTAGCATTCCCACACAACAATAGAGTAAGCCTGTCCTTCATTGGTTTGTGCCTTTGTGATGTAGGTTCTACTCAGCATTTTTTTCCAAAAAACTCTAGTCTCATCACAGTTAAAAACTTGGTGGGGAACAAAACCCTCAGTCTTGAAATTCACTGATGAATTCATCAGCAGCCTTTTTTATTAGCACTCGCTTCCTCGCCATGCCTCATAACACTATAGATGTTGGTCCTCTTTTTAAAATTATCAAACCAGCCGTGGATGGCCTTAAAAACATCAACACTCTCATCACTTGGTTCTGGTTTGTTTTTCAAAAGATCAGCATGCTACACTTTATCTTTTTCACATATCATGGCTTCCAACATGCTGTCGCCTGCTAACTGCTTCTCGTTTACCCAAATTAGTAAAAGATTTTCAACTTCCTCAAGTGTTTGGGAATGCTGCTTTGTTACTGCTTTAACTCCTTTTGCAACATCATCCTTTTTTATGGCTTCTTCCTTCTTAATGATGGTGGACACTGTTGTTCTAGGTATACCATATTCCCTAGCAAGGTCAGTAATGTGAATACACTCTCATATTTACCTAGTATGTCTAATTTTGCTCAATGGTGGTGCGAAGTAATTTTCGTTTCTGCTCAGCACTATCACTGCTCATTTTCTTAAGACCCATGATGAGAAAAAAAAAGCAAAAATACACAAAATGACCACAGAAGCTAAGATAAGACCACAATGGAATGTGCACAGGGCAAGATCTCCCACATGACTAATATGTGACCCTTTGTTCTGGCTGGAAAGTGTAGTGAATCACAAGGCAACCGACACCGGCAAGTTCTAGCTTGCGTGTCAAGTACCAAACAAATGATGAGTACCAGCACAAAATTTTTACATCAAAATGCATCGAGTACCAAGGTATAACTGTATTTCCATCTTTATCACAATATGTCAATGTTTGTTCTCCCTCAAGTTTAGATTAGGTGCCTTGTCCTACACTGCCATGGAACCTGGAACCTCTCAGAGACAAGCAACCAAACCATGACAACCAAAAAGCATATCTCTCCAGTGAATGTGTCACAGATGCTTTATGTCTTGGGATAGGTCTACATTTACTGGGCATATCTTCATTATAAAGCAAGATGTTGGAAAGCCACATGAAAGGATTACAGTAATCAAAACATTTCAGAATAACAGCCAAATTCAATGCAACATCCTCAAATAGATCCTGGTTTACCATGCCACATTCATCAAAAAATAATAAAAGCTACAAAAGGTATTTTAGGATAATTGAGAACATTTTAATATGGACAGGATATGACTGATATTATGAAATTGTTAATTTTCTTAGGTTTGAAAATAGCATTGTCATTATGTAGAAAATTTACCATAATCTTGAAAGTTGCCTGTCAAAGTATTTAGGAATGTAGGGTCATACTGCCAGCAGTTTACTTTTCAATAGTTGAACTTAATAAAATATGTATTATGTAAATATGTTATATATACATGTATACATGCATGCACATAGTCATACATAAATATATAAATGATGGCAAAATAATAATTGCTAAATCTCGTTTAAGCTAGGGTGAGAATATACAGGATCCACTGTACTGTGCTTAAGAATTTTTGTAATAAATTTTGGGAGAAAAATTGCTTTCACTTTTTAACTTTTAGCTATTTCCTCTCATGTGGAAAAGAATGTGTAAAAATGTTTCTTCAGTGAAAAAATGTAATTTTTCCTAGTGAAAACAAGTAATTTTCTATAAGTTTGGCAGAGAAGGCATGGGGGTGGGTGTGAATAATGATGAGTACAATGTTCGTGGAGACTTGGAGTTGTTTTTAAAGATAAGGAAATATAGGTGAGAAATGGGCTGCTGGGAAGGAGCTGAGAAAGCCAAAGAGAGAACTTTTAAAGATAAACAATAAATAAGGGATTCATCATAAAGCCATGTTTTCAGTTGGGTCAGAAGCCCACATGGGCAGGTGTGGGCTTTTCCAAAGCTGTTCTGTTTGAAACAAACAGGTTTTGTTTGGCACTCATGGGGTTCTTAAATGCAAAATCCTTGGGAGTTCATAAAGTAAATACAAATGGGTGAAGCAGGCCTGATGATGCAAAGGGCAGAGACTGTGGTAAGTTGGAGGCTGTCCATTCTTTTAAGGTGTCCAGAAAAAAGACACTGTCCAATGAAAGGGAGCTCTGACCACCACTGTGCCATCACTGATGTAGAGAATTGGTAATTTATGTATATCCGTGCTTGGAGGTGTCCAGATTCTCAGAGCAGGAGGAGTATGGGATATCCACTGAGAGCAGGTGAGAACAGAAACAGATAGTGGGATGAAGATGGTAAGGATAGCAGTACTCCTCTGAGAATGGGAAAGCAGTTGACTAAGGATGAGTAACAGGATGAAGCAAAATTGAGGGCCCAGCTGGGGTTAGAAGTCATAAATATATAAGAGAGAAAGTCACTGGGCTTGAGAATTTTCTCCAGAAACATGTCAACATTTTTAAGCCAGAGCTGAAAATTCACTCCAAGAATAAGAATTATAAACACCACATACATATGATTACAATTAAGATATGTAGGCAAAGACTGTATATTAAATTAACATGCCCATCAATGGCATATCTTGGAGGTACAACAAGGAAAACCATGGTACTAAGTTCAAATAAAAAGTAGCAACTTAGAAAATAAATTGATATAATATTAATCCTTTTTTATCTTATGTACATAATTTTTAAATATCAAGGATGAGCAGACTAAATGTTTTGTCTAAAAAATTATCATGAGTATACAAGTCTAAATGCAATATACTTTTAATCAGAATTAATATAGGAACTGTATATTTTTATTTAATCAAATGTGAGGTGTGACTATAGAGGAATGTGATTGATTTTATTTAATCAGTATCATTTTAATATTAAATAGAATACACAGTACAGATAATTAGTTTAAAAGATGCGTTTGCCTTCAGGGCACTCATTAAGTTCAACCTAATATCAAAGAATTTTTAAAAATCCTATTATTCTTAAGTATTAGAATAGCTCTTGTCTTCATATTTTCTAACATGTAATCATTTTAAATTGACAATTTAATCCAACTGTCATAGGACGAAGAAAAACCTTTGGTGGAGATTATTGGAGGTTTCACTCAGTTAAAAATATAAGAGCACAGTATTCACATTAAAAGTGTCATCAGTTATATCAAGACTAAAATACCATTAACAAAATTATACCTTGTATCTATATGTGCATGTTCAAGTTTTTGAAAAATTGCTTCAGGTTTATTGTCTCATTCTATCCTCCCACTAGGCCAAGATGCCACATTTTCCAGTTTGGGAAACTGAAAATCAGGACGGTTAGGTGACTTGCTCAGAAAAAATAGTTAGTGATATCCAAATGTATTGGTTTCTGACCCAGGCTCCATTTATTCAAACACCAGGGGTTACAATGAGAATTGGGGGAGAGTGGAATACATTACCTTAACAATGTCTCAATTTTCAATTGATTTGGAAATCAGATAATTTAAGAATGTTACTGAATATTGAAGTATTTAGAAGCATCAGATATACTGTTTTTGCCTGTAAGAATTGGCTTGGATACCAATATGGATTAATTTAACACAATAACTACCAGGTCAGTGGAAACTATCTTAGTTTGTTTTCCTTTGTGTACAGTTGGGTATCTTGGGCATCAAGAAAGAAGTGAGAGACAGAAAAAAAAACAAAAAAACAGGATAAGGGAAAATTTTGTCTTCCTGAAAGGGGATAGTGCCTCAGCCTGAGCTGGAGTTATTCTTCCCTTACACATGATAATAAAATGTATCAAGAGTGTCTCTAGGATATAGAAACAAAATACCTGTTTGGTTCCTATGAATTTCAGTTTCACATTCCAGCTTCATAACTTGTTTAAACTTTTATGGCTTTATAAATCCTTAAGGTGCACACTCATACAGATGAGCATAATGTAAATTTTAAAAGAGAAAGTGAGACAGAAATTATTTTTATCCTATTACTGTCTTTACTAACACTTTAATGAAGTTAAGTTCAATGTACGACAAGAATGTCCATCAGAAGAATTATAAATACTTTTTCCTTTTCCACTGACATGCTGATATACCCAATTAAAATGCAACTATGCAGAATAAAATGTTTTTGAAAGTATGTATGTATGTGTGTGTGTATATATATATAGTAATCTTATCCATTGCCTAACCGCTTCTCATTTGTCAAATTTTAAGCTTGCACCAGTATAATTTTAATGGAAAAATAGTTTTAACTGAGATTATTTCACTACCTTTATTATAATCACTCACAAAATTATTCTATTCTTACTCTGGTAAATATGATCCTTTATGTATATTTGCAGCGTTTTGTTCAGAAGACACTGAATAGAAGAGACTGTGAGATTCCCATCTTCTCAGTATGTATGCGTATGTGTGTCTAAAAGGAAATACAACTGAGCCTTCAGGGAAGGTACACCTAGAACGAGGGATGTTAGAAAATTTAATAGTCACCAAGTGTTTTCAATGAAAATGTTAAGAATGTATCTTAATAGGGCTATGCCAATTATTTCAAACAGTTTTTAAAAACATAAAAGCAAAAAGCAAGAACAACTAAAGTGCTGCTAATATTACTGTTATTGTCTTAGCTACCTAATTAGCTAGTGAAAGAAACCATTAGAAATGTGTTGCAGTTCCTACTTGGTTAGGTCTCCTAAAATGACTGGAAGCCAATATAGTTAAAAAAGTGTTCTTCAATTTTCTTTTAGCTGTGACCCAAAGAAAGAAATATTTTTATATGTGCACATTTGTAAAATAATTTCACTAAGACCACTTATCCTGTTTGTCCTGCTTTCTGATATATTCTATTCCCTTTTATTCATGTGTATTCTCCTCTGCTTTATTCCATTTCTTCATTTTCCCTTTTATTCCACTTTTGAAATGCTATTCTGGATCCACTAAATTTATTTCCTAACTCACCAACTGTTAGCAGCCACAACTTGAGCATGAAAAATAGGTTTAGAATATGGGATTTTGAGTAAGGCTTGTTTCACTTCTGCTATTTGCACGTTATGTAAATTTAGGTAAGTTTCTCAATCTCTAAGTTTCAATTTCTTCAAATGTAAAATGGGCATGATAAATGTACCTACCCTTATGATTAAAAGGATAATGTCTGGTATTAAGTTCTCAATAAACATTACCTGTAACTTCTACCTTAGACACCAAAATAAGTCCTTTAGCTTCCACCACCTGCACAGAGCGCAGGAAGAAAGGACTGGTTGCACTTTCTTCATCTGATACCACTTTTATTGCTAATAAGTAGAAGGGAACCAACAGATTTTACTTAACGAAAACCATTTGTGTTGGGGCTGCTAGAATAGAGAGAAGAAAGGAAAGGTACAAGAAGGGGAGTGAAGACATCAAAGAGATAAATTGAGAAAAAGAGAGAGGGAGAGAGGAAGGGCTCAGAGGAGAGGAAGAACAAAAAAACCTCACTGCTATTTGCCTCAATCCTAGATACTGTCCCTTTCCTGATTCTCAACCAGTAACACAATGAAATTGAGTAGGGGAAAGATGGGAGCTGATATTTAGATCTTTGCTAGAGTTTTTTGGTTGAAGTGTTACAAAATTGTTGAACATTGGACTCAACCATCTCCAAAACACATTTCAAGATGAAACATATATGTTGTGTTATTATTTCAAGTCATTCTTCAGAACACCTACTGTACAAAGAGGTAATTAATTAAAAATTATTGATGAGTATTTACACATATGAGTGATTATGTTTTTGTATGTTTGAGACCAGGGTCTGAATGGAGTTGCTGGCTTAAAAACACCCTAATATAATAGATTAACACCTACCAAATCTTATGTTGATAAAACTAATCCATTTTGCTTCCTGTGATGCCTATTATTTTTCTCAGTTAAAATATGAGTCAATTCTAGAATTTATTATTCTTATCGTTAGTGTACTGCTGTTTTCCAGAACACAGAAAAATCACTATTCTGGAGGTAATGGAAGAGCATTGATAATAACACTTAGAATTAAAGCATCAGGTTGCTTAGTTTTTCTTTTAAACATCCTTGGAAAAGACTTTCAATTAAAAAAAAATAAACAAAGAGGTCATAATGGAATTTGTTCCCATCCCTTGCCCCTTTAAATATTCACTGATCCCATGTTAGTGTTTTCTAACCAGGTTAAAGTCCAATTTTCTACTCACATTAGGCTAAGATTCAATTGAGTTAAAATTTTACACTGACTGCCAGTCAACCTTATCATGAACTTTCATTCTGTGCATGTAATTAATTGGGTCCAATGAACAATATCAGTACTGACTTATAGACTCTTTTCCCCAGACCATATAATTAGAATATAATTACCCACAGGATATCAGAATGATGCAAAACCTTTCCTCTAAATGTGCCCTCATTAGGAAACAAGTCTCAATGTACATTTATTCAATCAGTGTGAATTAATTAAAATGTTACTGAAATAAAAGAGGGTAGCAATAAAGAGTATCTGACATCTATTAAGAGACTATCACTTGAGATCTACATAGACAGTTTATATTTAAACCCATTTAGTTCAAGTAGGAACTTTGCCATGTAATGCTATGTACATCCATTGTACTAGGAGCTCTGCATAAATGAATCAGTCTGTGTCACTGTTTTTGATAGAGTATAGTCCATGAAAGGTGCAAAATCTTAAGGAATCTGGGTAGGATTCTAAAAGCTGCATAATTCCCTGAGGATTCTATAAGGTGTTATCATCAGACAGAATATATTTAGTGGAAAAAGTCATTTTTAACTTGACATATCCAGGCAATTAGGTGTTCATCCCTCAGCTTTATATTGCAAATCTGACAAGTTAGTTCTGACACGACTTAGGAGAAAAAACTCCAGGAATTTACCAAAGCACTAATTATTTTGGGATTTTAATAAAGAAAATAGTTACAATCCTTCAAACTGGCTCAAATTATTTCAACAGCTTATTTCTTCTTCAGTAATACATCCATATGCACCTAATAATATGTTCTTTTTAGAAGGATACATAATATATCACACCTTATATTCAGATTATATAAAACATGGTAAAATTGTAAATGCATAAAGAATTTAGGGACATATGAAGCATATCCCAATAAGAAGCTACTGATTCATTAAAAAAATTCTAATAAAGATATGTTTATCTTGATATCCCTAGTACATGGAATGTAGTCATATTTAATTAAATGTTATTAAATAAATAAACAGCTGTTATACAAAGGAATAGTCAGCACTGCTGAAGAACAATGTCATAAACACTAGCATAAAAATTTTAAAATTTCTAAAATGTGATATTTAAAGGAACATACATACATATTTTCAAGTTTTTAATGTTATCATATATTTCCTTTGAATTTTTTTTGCCTTTAAATAAATATGTTTTATAAATTCATTCCTGCAATTAGATATGTACCCCTTTAGAATGGAAATTCTGTATGAGTACTAAGATAAAAGAGGCCATACACAAATTGCTATTTTTCTGATGCTCTTTAGAAGTACTCTCTAACCATCTAGAGAACCCAGAAGAGATGGGAAAGACCAGAAGACACAGCCATGTGCCTTGCCATGTGACAAGCTAAGGACCAAGGATCGCCGGCATCCAGGACATCTTTGGGAAGAAAGCATCACCTTGATTTGGACTTTCTTTTAGCTTCAAAACCACGAGCAAATAAATTCCCATTGTTTAACCCAAGTCATTTCATGGGATTTCTTGAGCAGCCCAGGAAACTAAAGCAATCAGATTTTTAAGTTATAAATTAATTTCTAGAGGAAAATAACATGATATTCCTCAAAATTCTGAAATGTTCTCTCTAAGTGTTGTACCTGCAATACCACTTTATTTTACAGGTTAAGCATTTCACAGTACCATCTATTGGATATTTTTATAACTACAACAAAACCATCATAAGTTTTTCAAAATTTAATAATAGCTATGAAATGCTTTAAGAGCCACTTCAAAAACTAAACGCAGAATGCTAATTTGACACCCACCAATATTACTTTATCATCATACACTTTAAACTCAATTTTATTAGCTTGTATCAATTAAATTCAATGATTTATGAGTTATCAATATTTGAAAATAACTCTTGCTCTTGCTATTCATTTTAATTTTTATATGATATTTATGTCACTCTCTGATATGATTTTTCTTGACTCAGAAATAAAGAGTGATAACTGGTAGAGTAAAAACGCTGACTGGATGGTATGCATTCACTCAGAAAAAACCTGTTAAGCATCAACTATATGTCAAAATTGAATTACGCAGGGGCTATAAAAAGATAAACCCTTTTGGCATGTATGATAGGAATAATAGTTGTGGTACTATTCAAAAAGCACAGAGAACAGTTTTATAAGGAACACTGTCTGGTATATTGACTTTGAGGACCCTGTGGGGCATCCAAGAGGAAATGTACAGCACAAAGCTGAGTATTTGGATTAAGCTTGGGTAGACATACTCAAAAGTTGTAATTGTAGCCAAGGAATTGAATGAGATAACAGGACATAATGAGACAAGACTAGAACCAAAAGTGGAAACCTAACACGTAGTTAAGGATGGAACGAAGACTAGGATCTTGAAATATTAATAAAGAGTGGCCAGGGAGACAGATGAAAAAGTAGTATAAATGAGTGAGCTAAATGTTACAGAAGATGAGGGGAGAGCATTTCAAACAATGCCAAACCCTGTAGGGGATTATAAAAAGATAATACTTGGAAAGGGTCTCTGTTGGAAGGGGTAGATGCTGTTGGAAGCCCAAAAGCACTCTTTTTACCTGGCCAGAGAACTCATCCCACACCTGCTATGGGTGTTGGTCACCTCTTCTCTGAAGAATTTTCCTTTCCTCATAAGAGTACAGGAGTAGCTTCTTGCCAGAGTAACTACCGTCCTGCAGATGGTCACAGCTAATGATTGATTGATGTGGGTTAGAAAAAGCTAGTTGTCTTGCCTTCAGGTGGAAACAATTCTATAGTATGATTTATGCCCCAGACTCCCAAGATTTAGGACAACTCTAAGGTTTACCTATGATCATTTCTTTGCTCAGAGCTTTCTCCTTCCCTCTCCTGTTTACCTCAGTTCCTTAAAGGTTTCTCCTTAAAGAGCCTTCTCTCCCTCCATAAATCACATGCACCTAAATCCCCATTTCATGCTCTGCTAATCAGGAACCCAACCTAAAAGAAGGCCCCAATGGATTCAGTAACAATGGCAAGAGAAGTTTTAGTCTCATTTTACAGTCAGAATTTAGACTAATGTGCTTTGAAGAGGAATGGCAGGGAGGAATTTGACAGTGAGTGTATCTTTACACTTGCATATACTTAAGCCTTCTTGAAGCAGCAGACCAGGGTCAGGTCCATATTCAAAAATAGGAAATAGCATTGGGCAGGAGAAAGAATGGCTCTTCCTCCAGTATGGGTTATTTGGCACACAGAGAGTAAACAGAAAGAACAGAGAAGTTAAACTGCTGGACTGAAATTGTGGTGCTACTTATTTACCCTTTGCCTCAGTTTCCTCATAAGTAAACTAAGGATAATAGTTTCTTTCTCTTAGGGCTATTGAAAGGATTAAATGAGACAATATATGTCAGGTGCTTAGCACGGTGACTGGCATATAGTAAGTGATGAATCAATTTTAGTAATTATATCTGTGTAGGCAGGGAACAGGAATCTCCCTTATTTCTTACTATGTCACAGAGAAATAGAAACTAAACTGGTGATGATGGAATGAGGATATCAATGAGTGTTTGATATAGCTCTTTTAGAGAAAGGTGACTAAGAATGTTACAGTTTGTAAGCCAAGACTGATGACCAGGTGAGGTTGTATAAGAATTGGTAGTGGTGGTTATTTCTGGACTTAAGACATGTTTTTAATCATCCAGTAATGCCAGAAATGTTGCAGGAATGGAAAAGCTGAATTTTAGACTGGTTTAGGGTAAGACTTTTTCCAGATGGATACAACAGATGGATTAGTGGAGAAAAGAAGGGAGTTAGACAAATAAACGGTAGCAAAGATAGGCCATAAAGTCACATCTTGTTAGAGAAAGAAGGCATTCATTTGGTTATTCATTTATTTATTCATTCAGTAATTATTTCCTGCCTACGATGTACTATTCCCTGGATGATGTGTTGTGTATTCGCAATCAAGGCAGTCACATCTCTTGTCTTCACTAAGCTTATAATAATAGGGGATATTACTAAACAAATAAAAATATAAATCAATATATTATTACAGGTTGTGACAAATACCATGAAAGTTTAAAAACAGGGTGTTTTAGGAGAGAAAACAGAAGAAAATGATTGGATGAAAAAAATTGAAGGGATACAGGCATTGAGGGACTCAAAATGTTGAAGAAATGGAAAGCAGGTGAAGGAACTCCAAAATATCTATGGTTGGGATGAAATATGAGTAATGCAATAAGGAACAGAAAACTGGTGCAGAGCTGTACTGTATTACTCCACAGTTTGTGTTTTCTTGGGTAAATGAAGCAGTATAGGTCAAAGGCTTTGAGAGAATTACGAATGGGATTGCTCAAATGATCAACTTTGTTTTCTAGACTTCCAGAATGGATCTTCTAGACTTCTTGTTCTATCAAGGACTAGAAAGGGAGGCCTCAACAGAACTATCCTTATTACCCATGAAGGGAAACACAGGTTGAAGTAGGGGACAAAGACAGGTGTGAGTCAGACATCACTGAACACTGCATGATATGATGCATAGACCAAAAGTTAGAAGATGAATCATTCTTACTCAGGTTTCAAGTGAAAGTTGAGAATAGACAAGGAAAACATGTACATAAATACTTTATGATCACCTCCATTTTCAGCAGGAATCATTAAAACCACAGGTTACCTTTGCAAAGTGGAATTTATTCTTAAATGTCTAGTGGTGGTTAAAGGAGCCTGATTTTGCCTGCACTCAAAATTTAAATATTGGGAGATGGGAATGATATAAAACATTTGCTTCTACTGTAATGATATTAGATCTGGATATTTGCCTTACCCCTGCCACAACCCCAATCTTCCTTTGAAGGACATAAGCAGAATTATTAACACAGAAGTTTGCCCAATTGGTTCTTTTACGCCACAGTTTGTGGCAATTTAGTTTTACCAACATTTAGTGAGAATAGCCAGTTTTGTATATCCATGCCAACAATGGAAATCTCATTTCAAACATATTTTGATTTGTAAGTTTTGGTCTGTCCACTTTATTTTTAAAGGAAAAAGGTAAAAAGCCATTTTCGAGGCAAAAATTAAATCTTTAACCTATGTTTCATTTATTTTGGAATGAGCTGTAAAGTAGGATTTAGTTTAGTTTTTCATTTTCCTTAATCTTAATACCATTGATACCTACTGCCCACCTCTCCAGATTTGATATGTGACTTTAATCATATACTACATTATCACATGTAGTTGAATATATCTTTAGACTATCTATAAGTTGTTTTTATCTTCTGGAGCCACTATTACATTATTTTGATCACTATAAGTTTAATGAAAATATTCTAAGTCCTATTAGAACAGTTTTTGCCTTATTACTCTTCTTCTTCAAGGTATTATAATGTGTATCACACATTTACACTTCCAGGCAAACTTTGGAGTCATTTGTCAAGTAAAAAATATTGATTGAAAATTGCTTTAAATATAAAGGTAAATTTGAAGAGATGTAGGGGCCTTTTAGTTCAGAATAATTTTCTTTAGTATGTTTATACTTAAGAGTATATTTAGTCGATACTTTCCTTTTTTTTTTTTCCTTCAGGAATACTACTATTAAATCCAATTTACTTCTAATCACTTTCCACCTCCCCACATTTTCTCCTTTGCATTTTGGGAGACTGTCTTCCAAATTACTGATACAATTGACTTCAATGTGAATTTTGCTCTATTCTGATACTAAGGTACTTTAGTCTTTGCTAAAGCATTATTTGTTCTCTATATTCTTTCTTAACTCTCCAGGTATCTCTTTCTCTTTCAAATCAGTGAGTTATAAAGTAGATGTTTTCTTTAGTATTATTGACCACCTTAACAATTGCTATTAACATTAATGTTAACAATTTCTTCTCATTCATACAATAAAGCTTCACACATGATGTCTATCTATCTTTTACGTACCATGCTTATTTCCTTGCTTTCTTGTTGCTGAATTATTATTTTACTTTGGTCCCAGGTAGACTTGCTTAAACTGAAATGCATTTTAACCATAAGCTATGAGTCTGCATTAAGAATTGTTATAAGAAAACAAACACTACTACATTGATTACAGCAATATAGTTGAGGTGCAGCCCACTCGCAACACAATTTCACATGAGAGAAATTCATCTCAGGTCTCAGTAACAACAAAAAGTTTTTCCTTCAAGTTAATGCTTTGTTTTTTTAAAAGTATGAACAGTCAAGCCTATGCTAAGCCTACTAGGGAACTCAGGAACAAATTTGCAATCTACCTCTATCAACTTTTTAGAATATTGTGGCATGAATTTATAAATTCAACTTAATTTTAATGCAAACATATCTTATTTTGCTTCATATTGTGTATTTATATAACCTGCTCAAATATTGTAGGGAATAAGTTATAGAATAACAAATAATTCATTAATATATAACCGCACATTCTCACTTTTTGAGTCACAGACATTGCTGAGATTTTTCATGCTTTTGAGTCTCTTTTCTCTTTCATAGATTTTACTTTTTGAATATTTTTTCATCCTACTTTAGGTATATGCTCAATTATGGCTACATGTTTTGCATTTCCATCACATTTCCTTCTAACCAAACTTCCAAATTATGTCTTGTGAGCCTTTTGTATTTTTTTCTTTTCTATAAATCAGGACAAACCTAACATGCACAGGTTTGTTTCCTTAAATTATTATAACCTGCTCTGGGTACAGCTATATTTTAGGTTGAATATATCACAGAAATGTGCAGGAATATTTGTTAGCCCTATTGAACCTAAATATCCTAAAAATTGAACCCTATCGTATTCATTCAGGTAGACTCAATCATAATTAGTCATAGTTCATGAGCTTCTTCTTCTAAAAAAAGCCCTGTTGATAAATATACATTTTCTACATAATATAGCCCAAGTCAGCATAAAGATGGGCTCTTTAGAAATCAAGAAAACCAATCTAACTAAATGGTTCATCTCACAAGTGTACACGATGTAATCATCACTTAGTGGTGTTGGGTCTTTTCCCCTTTTGTATTCTATGTTCCTTTAAAGTTTATGTGTATCAGGAAATCTGCCAAACCAAAACTAATGTACACATATTTTATAACATGATAGAGTTCTAGTACTTAATGTGTTCCTCATTGGAATTTGAATTAGAAAAGCACTGGCAAAAACTTTAGGGATATTCAGAATTTAGTCCTGTACATTAAAAAATAAATAAATAAATAAAGGAGTTTTTCCTTATGAATAATATCATGAAATAGAGTCTGTGAGTTAGATTTTCAAAATATGGAAAAAAATGAGATTCCTTTTCGGCCATCATTACTACGATGACAATTATGAATTGATCTATAATGAATATTAATTGAATGAATATTAAGTGGTGACATTGATGAAACATTTATTGAGCACTGACAATGTGCTTTGTCCCCACTCTTCAGACAAAAAAAAAATTACAAAGGCACAAACCCTTGGTAGATTACATAAAGAATTTCAAGAAAATAATGACATCAGTGACTGTGGTTAAAGGTTAAAGAGGTTAATGGAAAAGTAAAGTGAAGCAGACGAAATGATGTTAAATAAAAACTGAAACTGACTTCAGTAAGACACATCCTTAGCCAACTGTTCACATCTCTCCATCAGACTATATACTTCTGGGAGGGACCCCTTAAAAACTTCATACATATCCTTGTAAATTGAGTCACAGAGATTTCAAAATCCAAATTTTGAAATCACAGAGAATTCAAATATCTCTAACTCTCCTTTAACTGACTGATGTTTAAAATTGGGGTCATTATTACAAACTGCTGTGGGTTAGAGTTAAGTGATAGGAAATATAGAACGACCCC
>JAQZBX010002082.1:31007-75439 GCA_029593785.1 Cabassous unicinctus
GGAAGGCATATAGACATATGGTTCTCTGAGGGTGCTATATGTAGAGATATCTAGATTACTGCTTTGGTAATGACACAACCCAGCCAAGTTTTCAGAGTCCTTGTGAAGAAAAGAGGTGGAATTGAGACCTTTTGAATCAAATGTGAAAAATATTTATAGAATTCATATATTCCAAATAGTTTTCGATTTCCCCTCTCTGAGCTTACAAGGTTCATTATTTATCTTGTTGGTATTTTTATGAACTTGATTCTTAAAGGTTAACTTAAGGCAACAAAAGCTATTATAAAGAAAAATATTGCAGAAAGAAAACACCACAATTGGCCCAAGAAGGGTAAAATGCTGAATATCCTCTTTGTTATATATCATATTACTTCTTCCCAGTAATACTATTTTTTTTTAATATTCTAATGATATTATGTCTAAGTTCTAAAACAAGATAAAATAATTACCTAAAGAAAAAACAATGCTTAAATAATTAATACTTTTTTCTAAAAACTCATTTTTGGATTTAGGAAACGTTCCAATCACTATTTTCCTGATTTGGAAATGTGTCTATAGCACAGAAATAAATGTGAAATCTTATTCATCTGTAGAACAAAATAATACAATTTGAGAAAAAATAATGTTACTTTGCAATATTGATAAGAGAGTAGCCAAGAGAAACCACTGTTTTACCAAGATATTCACTAAAGTGTTATTTATAATAACAGAGTAAGGAATTGGAAACATGCCATAGATAGGGACTGCTTCAATTAAATCATAATAGCTTTACTTAATGATTTATGATGTAGCCACTGATAATGATACTCCATAATATATGGAAATATAAACATATAATGATATCTGTTTACATGTTAAAATAGGATGTCACATGTATATTCAGCTTATTACAGAAATATAAAAATATATTTACTCAAAAACTGGGAAGGAAATTTTAATAGTGATTCTATTTATATATGAATAGTGGTCCTTTTTATATAATTGGATTACAGGTTATTTTATTGCTTTCACTTCTTTTTCTTTTTTGTATTGTTTTTACAAATATTCCTTAATGAGTATATACTTCCTTTACAATAGAAAATTAAAGCTCACTCTTTTATTCCAACAAAATATTAATAATAACAGCAACAGATGATATTGACTGAGCACTTACTATGTACTCAGCATGGTTCTAAGTAACTTACATGAATTAATTCATTTAATTCCATTTGACAAATGGAATGCAGAGGCACAGCCTACTAATAGCTTGCCTCATGTCATAAAACTAGTGAAAAAGCCAGGATTCAAATGCAGGCAGTATACTGCCAAACAGTGTTCCAAAGCAGTTGAAGGCATTTACTCTCCCAACTAGAATGATCTAGTTGCTCCTCATCCTTTCCAAAACTTAGTATTTTAAATTGTTTAAAACATTCCGGTGAGCATGTAGCATTATCTACTGATATTGTAGTATGCATTTCCCTGATGTGTAATGATGTTAAGCAAGTATTCATGTTTCCAGACTTTTTGCATATACATTTTGTTCAAATTCCTGTAGAAATATTTTGCCCTATTGAACTGGATTGTTTGTTATTGATTTATATGAGTTATTTTTATTTTCTGGACATTGATCATTTGCCACCATTCTGGAACTATTAGAAGGCAACTACTTGCTCACACATCCAGAGTTCATGTCAGAAATCAAGACTTTAGCCTTCTATCTGTTCTGGCTACCATAGCCCATGTTTCTTTCTGATTCTCTTTTCCTGTGTCAACATTCTATTCCTTACCACACTTTCAAAACTATTCCCTGGGCTTTCTGGAAGCTTGGTTCAAAACAAATAAACTACCCTCTCCTGTCTAAGTCATTGCTACTTTACCTATAACAGTCCTGGAAAGAGGCTGTTAATTCTTTCACCTATTGCTGCTTCTATAGTTTTCAAGGATATCTCCTGGCTTTCCATCAAAATCATTACTTCTCCAGCCCCAAAGTTGAATCTCTTAATACTTGATGCTCATGGAATCTACCAGTTCTCTCTGTTACCCTTATTCATTATTATCACTTAGCAACCATTTCAGTAAGACCCTGCACTCATCCTGGGTAGTTTAAAGGTCAATGTATACGAACCCATCTAATAATCCATTCTTAGATTTCCTTAACCTCCTAACATCTAGTGAACCTCTGCTGCATATCTGTCAAGCAGCACAGTTAAGAACTGCTCTTATCCAAATTTTAAGCTCCAATGACTTTATTAAAAGTCAATGAAAAGAAGAAAGGAAAAAAGAGAGAGAAAGAAAGAAGGAAAACAGAAGGAATCTAGCACTATAATTATTTTATGTAAAATAATGTACATTATCAGTAATGATATTAAAGTATCATACTTTTAAAATATTAGTAATAGTATATAAATAGTGATGACTTATCTGTAATATAAACTCAATTTTAAAATAATCGAAATATTACTTAACATTATACCATGTGTACATTATAATTTATCAAATTTACAAATATATATTGATAAGAAAAATTTGACTAGACAATCTGTTATTTAGAAATAAACTTGTTTTTAAGGAATAATGTAAAATCATTTTATACATAGAGAAAACTGAATTACATCCTGGAGCTAGATATACAAATTATTTTTATGATGATCTGCTTCCTTTCATTGTTTCATAAAGTTAAAAGTGCTATTTCCTCATTGGGCATCCCAAGTCTTCTTTGGTTGATGGTGGCAGAATTAATTAAATAAAAACCTATCCACCACTGAGAGTCATTATAAAAACATGTCCAATTCCATAGACCCAGTTTGTCTGTTGATAAAAAATATTATAAACCTTATACAAGATGTAAGAATATACCTTAATTCTAGAGAAGCTGATGAAATTCATAGCTTCCTCTCTGAAATTACTCTAAGAATCAAAGGGTATTATACTGCCTACTCCATTGATGTCTGTGACCTAACAAATTTATGTACTACAAAAAATAATTTTTTTAATTACTAAACGAGGCCCTTATAGTAAAGAGAAATATATGGGGCAGGAGAGTAATAAAGTTATAGATTAGAATACAGAAGTAAATTCCATAGATCCCAGCATCCTATCAATTGTGGGCATAAATTTAACTTTAAGCTTCCTAAGAATAGAAATGACATGTGGAACATAGAAGAGTGGGTGGATTGCAGTGTTCCGTATGAAATTATTACAATTTCTTGCAATGCCACTTTGATTATGATTGGTCAGTTGAGTTTTCAGCATGTGATCTGTAGCAAAAACCAAGAATGCACTTTTTAATAAAGTTTATTAAAGAAAAAGCATACGTTTTGACAATTAATTGGAAAGGGTTAATGACCATTTATGAAAATTAAGTTGCTTAGCAAAAGTCTTGACTAAAAAGTTTGGTTTCATCCTACATCTGCTTGGAGGTGGTGTGAGGTTAGTCCTGCAAGAAATCTACCTTTGTAAATAGTTCTGAATTTATTTCAATATGGCACTTAATGGACTGTAGTTGTAATAATGTTTACTGGAAAAATTTCATTGAAAGCATTATAAATACCTAAAAATGTAGAAAAGTCTTGATAAAAGCCCCACATTATGTAAATTTTAAACAATGCAGTTTCTTGATAGTTCTCTCAAAATATGCTCATTACCAATTTAACCCCAGGACAGTGATTATATTTGATGTTTGGAAATATATTCCCATTTGAATGGGGAAAAAAATCATCTGATAAGGTGACAATTTTAATTTCAGAGTAGTTTATTTTAAACCATTGTCAAGGCAATAGCTGCTGTCAAGACCAATTATCTGTGGAAGCCAATCACAGTGCAGTTTATGAAAATGGCACTGGTGCAGAGAAGATGCTTACCTTACTAATCTCCTTATTAGGTGAGCATATATCTATTGACTCATTAACCTCAGTTTAAAAACAAATGTTGGAGAGGGATTGGAAGGCTGAGAAGGGTAGTACAGAAATTTTTTTAAAAAATTATGACACCCGAGAAGATTTACTGAAATATCAGAAGAATGTTGCTATGGACTCTGACCTTGTGGTATGTCATTAAGATGCAGGGTTATATGAGAGTCAACCAAGAATTAGTGGTCGATATTGAGTTTATATAGCTCATTCAATGACTAATGTCTTATCACAGAATCAAAGTCTAAGGAAAAAACTCAATAAAAACTAGATATCCCAAGTTCTTCCTTTTATATTTTCTAGAATGTAATAGAGCTGTTAATGCCCATTTTGTTATAACTGAGTCTGAACTTCTACTCCTCTTAGAGAATATTAGCATGAGGAACTTGGACTTATAATTTCTTAGGAAGAATACTAGTATTGAAGAATAAAAAACAAAATAAGATCATATCATTTGCAAAGAATAATGATTTTTTTTAAAACAAAGGTTATACCTTTCGGAATTATTCCTGGAAAATGAATGATAGTTCACCAATTGAAAACTCTCAGGGCCCATCAGTGGGAGCAATTTTGTCAGCAGAACAACTTTATTAATTTGTTTAAAGGATGAGTATTTAACCATTTAATGGGTGGAATAATCAATACATGTATTACATGATAACAAAGTAACCTTTAATTCCTACTTAACAAGGCACGGTAAATTTTAAAGTGAAGTGATTTAGACTGATTTGTTAGCATATGCTAAACACCCTAATCTTGATAGAATCAGAGTACTTTAGGAATTACAAGTACTTCACATTTTCTTTGATTTTTAGGGTATAAAGTGATATGAGAGAGAGAGGGAATGCTGAGCCAGTTAAAGAGCCTTATTTACCATGCTAGAGTTTGGGAATCAGATAAGGAACCACTGAAAATATCTCATGTGTAAGGGAGATATAATCATTTTTGCATTTTTGAAAGTTGACTCTGGAAGCAGATTGGAGGATGCATGGAAAGGAGCTAGTTCACCAAGGACACTATTGGGATAATCCTGGTTGAGAAATTTGTGAAAGTGACATATGAGGCAATTACAGTTGGGTTGTATAACAAGGACGGATTAACAACATTAGCCTAGACTGCCTAGAGATTACTGTGACATGCAAGATGAGGAATCAAAGATGATTCTTGAGTTTCTGGCTTGGAAAAATTGTTGTATGAAGATTCTAATCACTGAGATAAAACATATAGGAGAAGGCCTCGACTGGGATTTGGAGAAAGTGTTGGAATGATGAGCTCAGTACACAGGCTCTGGAATGATTCCTCTGGGGTTCAAATTCTGGATGGCCAATTACTAGCCATGTGACACAGGGAAGTTACTTAATCCCTCTGTTTCTTCATATGTAAAATGAGGATAAATGCAGTATTTACCTTATAGGGCCATTGTGAGGATTTAATTGATTAATAATGATATATTGTGCATGTTGCATTTAAAACAACATGGGGCCTAGAGTAGCAGATCTATAGGTCTGGGCATCAGAATAGGAAGATGAGATGATTACATTTTTTTTTTTTTTTAAGATTTTATTTTTATTTTATTTATTTATCCCCCCTTTGCTGTTTGTGCTCGCTGTGTCCATTTTGCTTTTTGCATTTTTCTGTGTCTGCTTGTCTCCCCCTGCTGCATCATCTTGCTGCGCCAGCTCACCGCACCGTACAGGCCGGCTTGCCTTCTCCAGGAGGCCCTGGGAACCGAACCCAGGGCCTCATATATGGTAAACGGCAGCCCAACCAATTGAGCCACAGCCGCTTCCCGATAATTACATATTAACACAATAATGAAATCATCTAAATAAATTAGCTCACACAGGGAAGAATGTTACGAGTGGAAACACAAGGATGCACCAACATGGGTTAAGTTAAAGTAATGAAGCCTAGGAAACATACTAAAAGGTATTATCCAGAAAGACAGAAGGCCCCAGAAAGCATAGTATAATGGAAGTCAACAAAAGGTAGACATTGATGAAGGATGAAGTGGTCAACAGTGCCAAATACTGTAGAGTATATATAGTACCAAGGAAATGGTAAAAGAGCAAATGTTGAGATACAAATCATGATAAAGGCTGTAGGAAGACTCATTGATTGAAGATAAATCCTCAGAATCAAAACTGTCTAAAGATTGCATTGAAAGGGATTGCACACCTTAGAAGAGAAAAATATTCATGTAACATATGCTCTTTACCTTTGATAATATCCAAGAATGAAGGAATAAAATAAGAAAAATTATCTATCTTCTATGCAACTTTATATGACCAGAGGCTGGCATAGTGAACGAAGTAAGACATTCCCAGGCCCACTGAATGGAAAAGGGCTTGGGCAAGCAGATGAGTACTAGAAAGGTATATTAGATTTCTTCTTAGAGTTAAAATCTGAGATAAAGGAAGCACGTAAAACAGTAAAATTGCTATATATTATATAAAAGGATGAAAATATAAAAATTCTAGAAGTGCTCTCTCTTTAAGACATTACTACAAAAAATAGAATAGATACCAAACTATCTAAAATGTAAAGTATTTTATATGGCTCTCATTATTTTTAATTAATCCTATTTACTGCAGTGTGTCCAATAAATATCATATGAAGAAAAGAAATTTAGAGTTAGTTATTGCTCTCTTCAGCAATATGGAGTTATTTTCTTTTACTCTGTTTTTGTAGTTTGAGAAAATGAAGGGTTTTATAATAATTTTGTTAAATAAAGGCATTTAAAATACAACCAGTATTTTACAGATAATTACAAAATGAATCATAAGTGGGTGCAAATTGAGTAATTTGATTAATTTCTAGGTTGACCTTTAGAAAAGTATTTGTCTAACATTCCTTAGTAGTTGTATTTTTATTATATCAAAATGAAGTTCCAGCCATTTAATTTTCATGTTGTTTTTTTAAAAAATGAGATGTGCATATGAATATAGAGTACTTTGTTTTTTAAAGGAACTGCTTCACAATTTGGAATTTGAAATGCAATGTGAATCTTGTCTTTAAATACCTGCCTCTCTACTGAAGTTTTTGCTTTTCAGGGTTACCTTACTTGGTTATGCATTTTTCACTTCTATATTTATTAAATTAAGTAATTATTTTGCAGGTAGTTAAATTTATTGTTCACTCATTAAAAATAAAATACACCTAATGGCAACGCATAGCTTTCTTCTAGGTTTGTGTCATCATTCTGGATAGCTTCTGACCTAGATGAGAGACCTCAACATTGCAGATATATAATGTGCTTCCCCAGCAAAATTGCCCATAAGAATAACTTCATTATGCTGGGAAGTAGATCTATAAAATATGTAAAATGTAGAAGTGTTCTGCCTATACAGTTTCTGGTAAGTACGGCATGACTAAGTGATAAAACCTGAGTCAGCTTCAGTTGGAGTGTGCTTTACTAAAAAGTTTATTGAGACATGAAGGCAAAAGGAGATGTAGTGGGAAAAGGTGGTTATTCCTCCAAGGGATAGGTAGTTTAGGTCTACAGAGTTCCACTTGGCATAATGGAAAAAAAAAAAAAAAGCTCTCTGAAGACATTTAGTGGTGTAGTGTACCAGATAGTCATAGTAAGTCCAGGATAGAGCAGAATGATGAAAAGGAAAAACTCACCAGTACCACTGGACAGATTGTGGTGGGTGGTAAAATATGGTCCTTCAAAGGTCCGCAGTCACATTCAGGTTTTAAATGAGAAGCACATTTATTATGCAGCTAGGAAGAAAGAAAGGGAGACAATATCAAATTCTGCATGACAACAGCAAACATGGTATGGACTGTATTTCAACTGAGATAACAGCAAATACATTAAAAGTGCATTAAAAGAATTACAAGAACAAACAAACAGGATCATGAATGGATTCACAATACATTTGCCCTTTTATATCCATCTTAAATAAACCATTTAGCAACTTCCTTGACCCAGTCTATACCTTTCCTAATTCTCAGAAATATTTTCATTAAAAATGTATTCTAGGTTTTACACCCAAAAAGTCTGATTTCTTTTGCAAACACAAATTAGTATCCATTACAGTTCATCCTTTGCTTATCTGCTGTTAACATAATCTGGAAACCACCAGGCACTGTGGATGCATTTTTTTTTTTTTTGACCCTCCTGTTTTCTCAAAGTCATTCCAAAGTGCACAGCTCAGTATGGGGCATAATTGATCCCATCATTAGTTTTAACTTTGTAATTCAATATGTAAATGCAACCAGAGATTCAGCTCAGTAGGAGCAGGATATAAATATAAGATGATTACACTTATAAAAATGTATCTTTATATTGTATTTATCAGTGTGACATTGTTAGTCTATAACCATTTAAAGTGCTATTTATTTTTTAACTTGTACGAATCCAAACTATTACATCAACCTAGGTCACAAGTTTAGTTTAAGTTATTATAGTATAGTATATTAAATAATGGTGACTTAAGTTGAGGTGATAAGTTTTTATCGGAATCATACAGATTTGATAAAACAAAACTTTGCATAAAGGCATTCTTGGGATTTTCCTTCCCCCCATTCAATATTAATTTCAATGTGAAACATTCATTTTTGGAAGCATTATACATTTTTTTTCAGTATTTTATCTTTTTTATTTATTAAGCAGTTTTATTGAGATATATTCATATACAAATAAATTTCAAAAAGATGGCATATCTTGTTTAAAACAAAACAAAAAATTCCACATCCTTTTTCAGTTTTGAACCATGCCATTTAAGTCATAACTATGTTAATTTCCACAACAACCTTACCTTTCTAATTAACAACCAAAGGTAGGAGTCTAATGAGAACCAATTTATTGTTGGTGATGGAACTGTTTTGAAGGGATATTTGTGAGGTCCTAGAATCTAAAACATTTGTTGCACTAACTCTGCCTGGGAGTTAAGGCTACTTGTACTATAATTAATGCACACTAGTCCACGTTATGAGAAACAAAAGTATCTTCACACTTTCATCTGTAATTAGCAGCTCTGATTCTCAGTGACATGTAAACTTCTCTACAAAAATGGCTTAATCTTCTTATTATGCACTGCTGATCTTTGACAGGAGGCAAGAGGTGTTGAAGATGAAAGAGGTAGTTGAAGCCACATACACAATAGAACTAAATAAACTGACACTGTAATTTGGCAAATTAAAATACATAGCTTCCTCAAAATAAAATTAGCAATTGGTTTAAAACGTATTATTAGTTTATTTGACTTAATCAATTTTCCTAAAGCAAATCACAAATCACAGTCCTGAATATTTGGATTTAGAGGTTATGGATTACTAAGTCCTATGAAAATTGAACCAAAACAAAAGACAGTCTATATATCTCAAGGCTCTTCTGTACCATGGTGTCACCAAGAAGAAAGCATTTGCTCTTTGATCTTGCATAGCTGCCTCAAAATTGAAACTGCAGACTCTCAGAATCCTTTACAAATAGAATGATCTGAGGTAAAAATCTATTCTTGTACAGAATAAGTACTGAGTTTTTACTCTTGACTGCAGTGCAAAGCCACACGTGGGACTCTGAAAGAAAGACAGCTCTCTGAGTCTCACGCCCACACTGCCCATGTATGTACAGGCTGAGGGCCTCAGCCTCCACCACGGCTGTGCCCTATGTGTTCCCAATGATTTCACACTGCTTACACCTGTTTATTTCTGCTGCAAATTTGCTTCTTTGACTTTCTATTTAGAAGACATTGTAAATTGTTCTTGGTCATAGTAAATGGTCCCTGGTAAGGGACAAGTACTAACTAAATAATGGATGATTAACCTCATTATAGCTATTTGAGGGATAACAGATATAAGAAGAGATGGCAAAAATAAAATGAATTTAATGACAGCCTTTTTTTGCATTCAAGATAGATTCCCTATTAGAAGGAAAGAACTATGGACTCAGAATCATACAAATGATGTGCTAACAGGGGGTTAACTCTTTATATTGGGGTTTGAGAGCTTCAGAGTATGGATAATGGAAATTGGTCCCCTGCAATACTGGCCTCTGCAGAGCTAAATAAAGCTAGCATGGGATTCTACTGTTTGATAGCCATGATGGCCCATATCTCTGAACTTCATCTAAGCAACTACAAGGCAGAGTGCTGCACGGACACTAGCACATAGCAGGACCTGTAAGAACGTTGGTAGCCATATCATTATCAGTGTAACAGGGACACAGTTTAAGAAGAATCCCCTAACCAGGACATCTATATTAACTAATAATATTCAGGAATGCCTCAGAACTTAAGTCTGACCTCTGGCAGCTGCTAGACATATCTTGGTGGCCATCAACATCATGACATTGTTGGCAGCCAGAAGCTTCACAGCTGAGGACACTGTAAAGGAACCACTGATAATTTTACAAGACAAGAGTCAAGTTTTTATAATGTCTAGCTTATTTATCATATTTCTCAGAGACAAGCTTGAGGACAAAATATAAAATGTGAAAGCCAATAAGAAAATATTTATTTTTCCCTGTACTATTTATCAAGGTTAAAAGTGAACATTAAGTGAACAGAAAATTGCTTAAACCCATCACCCTGAAAATTTATGGGCAAGCATCCAAGAAAAAGACCAGCTGAGTTCTTTTCATTATCAATAAGATGCTGAAGGTGGACAATTCTTAACGATAACTCAGATCCAAAATTAGCAAAAGCCTAAATGTGAAGATCCTCACCAAGAAGAGAAATGAACTCGAGCACTGATGAATGGTGCCACTTCAGTAAAATAATTGGTGGTGCATTAGAGAAAGGAATTGTTATCTGTTTTGTTTTTTTACTTTTGTTATCTTTCCATTTTTTAAAGATAAGGCTGAGAGATTAACAGATCATTATTTTATTATATGCCCCAAATTCCCTTTCATGTTAAAGGATTCATTTCCATAACTAGGGCATTCATAAAATGTAAACCAGCTTTTCCTGGAAGCTATTTAAACACTTGAAAATAATTTCAGAATTTCTGACAAATTCTAGTGGCGCCTAATATACAGTCATATCTATGTTTGTTGGTAAAAGCTGTATCAAGTTAGGAAGAAAAAGTGTGAGTGTGTGGGTGTGCATGTGCGCATGTGTGTTTTCTGGGGATAAAGTAGAGAAAAGAGTGGGTGCAGTGCATGGAAAAGAAAACAGTGAAATCAGAGAAGTCAAAAGGAGTAAAAATAGAAAATAGATTTTCACAGGAATTTAGAGAAAATGAAAGAAATCAGTCTTCTAAAGAAAAAATAGGTAACCTGACTTAGAAGAACACATCTGTTGGTTTATACATTCCTTTTTTCCTAATATTTTGCAAATTTCAGTGTGCTACCTAAAAGCTGGTATTTGCAAAAGCATAAAGCTTTCCACAGCATTGGAAACCTTTCAATATTACTGTTAGGAGTTTAATATTTTAAGGAAAGGAATGGCACTGTATGATACAAAAGTTAATGATTAACAGCTATAAAAATGTTTTATTTTGACAAGGCCAATTAAAATGTATCAACTGCCTATTCCGGCTCAATCCTGCCTGACCAGGGACATTTTATTATGACCAGGAGCAATTTACAATGTGTCCTAAATAGAAAGTCAAGAGGCTAACTTACAGCAGAGATAAATAGTTATAAGCAGTGGGATCTTAATGATAAGAGAATATAAGCAAGAGTGGGAAGAGAGAACCAAAGAGAATATTTAGCATAGCTCAGAGTATTGAAATATAAAACATGGAAAACTGGCCGCTATCTAAATTTTAGAAGATAGTTTTACACTATTCTTATTTAGGCTTTTCTGTTTTTATGTTTTAATTGGTTAGATTTACAACAGGAGATAAAACAACTCTAAGAGCCTCACTTCACATCTACAACACAGCAAATTTGTACAATATCAAAAAGCTGCAAGTACTAACTAAATAAGGGATATGAAACTGGATTTTTATCTTTATTTGCTTAAAGATAACTTGTATAGCTGATGCAACTTTAAGTATTATAGTTTGACTTTCCAAAACAAAATTTTAAAAGGACATGGATTTAAAAGGTCAAAATTTAACTATAATAAGAATAGTATATCAGTCACTAAAGTATACTTATTATCTTCTCTAAACTTGAAACTGTCAACAGCATTGGTTGATTAGGGGGAAAAAATGTCTGTCATGAGTCTGGAACTGGAGGAGATGATAAATTAGCAATCAGTGTTAGCATGCAGACAGGAAACCACTGGAGAACATTTAACTCTTTCCTTCTGGTGTAGAATAAAGATACAGAAATTATTCAGAGAAAGGAACTATAAGCATCAAGGAAAATTTTAAGGAAGAAGTTGGGTACATTCAAGTGAAGAGGGTGAGCAAGGTAAGAAGTAGGGGTAAATTGGCTTTCCAAGGGTTCTGCCAACCGATACGTGCAGCTACAACAGAAGGTGCACATGGTATGGGGGCGTATTATACAGAATCACGTGCTTGGGTTGGGGTCTAATTTTTGAGGAACTGTAAACTAGGTGGGAGGGGGGAGTGGTGAGGGCTTCATGTATCATCACAGAGCTATTATAGGTTGCTGAGGGAGGCATAAAATAAACTGGTATTTTCAGAAACTCATTCTGGAGGTGATATGCAACCTGCATTAAAGGAAAAGTACCTTCTGTTAGGGAAATAAGCCCAGAGATTTTTACTCTAATCTAGTCAAGAGGTGCTAAGAGCTTGTGAATATGAAGGCAAAAAGTCAAATCTGAGCAAGATATTTTAAGGATGAAATGTCAAGATTAAACACATAGGATGAAGGTGAAAGATAAGAGCAAAATAAATTGCCTTCTAACTCTATTTTCAATCCCTGGAAGCAAGAAGATACCATGTCTGATGGAAATGAGGGTGTTGGAACAGTTACTCTTTGTGAATGTAGATAAATCGGTCAAGTCTAGATTTAGTGAGATTTAGGGCCACATGATTTTAGAAGCTTTGAGAAAATCAGGGTCAGCATGCAGGTGCTGCTCTGACTTAAACTGGGCAACTGCAGGTCCTTCCAGAGGTGAGAGGGAAATGGCATGAGTAATGCTCATGGAGTGCCTTCTGTGTGCCAGGGGTTGTTTTGTTTTTCGCTTAGTGTGTGTGTGCACCCACTTGGTACTACACGTAATTCACACCTATGATAATAACTGTCCTTTACTGAGCACTTAAGATGTGTGATTTCCTGCCCTAAACACCTTTACAGAGATTTTTTACACATTTTATTCTCATAACAAGCCTAGAAGATAGGTATCTTTAACTCCACTTAACAAATTAGTAAATAGGCCAATACTGGAGGCACACCCAGCCCAAGATAGCACAACTAGAGGCCATCTTAAGAATCAGGTCAGCCTGACCAGACTCAAGCCAAGGCTCAAGTCACTTCCAAAATTAAGATATAGAAGGAAATGATGGCTTTTGCAAAAACACTGAAATGAAACCAAACTCCCTTCTTCTTCTTTGCAATCTATTCCTCACAGAATCCATTCAGAAGGGCCCTTCTAAAGCACAACAATGAAGGTGCCATATCCCACCCTCTCAAAATTTCTGCTAGGACTTGTAATATTAATTAGCAATTCTTAAAGAGCATAAGGACAAACTAGAGTAGATTCAGTTTGTTTAAAGGCAAACAGTAGTAGTAGGTAGTCGTTAGTCAAGAGCATATCAACTTTAAACTTTTCTCACAATGACTCAAGAAGAACCTGTATTTTTTTCTATAGTATTATCATATCTAAATATATTATATCTAAATACATAAATATTCTGAGGTAAATATATTGTTTAACTTAGGCACAAAATGAATAAATTCATTAATTTGTCCCTATAATTACCTAAAATAAAAAATCCAATAGTTAACAGAAGTTCTTTATGAGATGTTTGAGTTTCTCCAGATATTAGAACTTTTTTTCCAATTGTGTAAAGTCTTGTTTCATAAATCAAATACCCCTGGAACCCTTGGAGCCCAAGGTTTAAAGCAAATGATGCTGAAGATAGCCAGAAGTCTCAGGACTAGGGAGAGATTTCTAAGAGGGCAGCCTTTTTTCCTTTTTTCCTGACTCTGCCTTAAACCCCTGAATACACCTCATTTAGCCTTGATTCTTCAATGTAATTCTGGGATTTGAAGATATTTACTGTTTATGCTGTTTTGCCATAGTAGCAAATAGAATCATCTTCATGAATCTTTACTGTAACCATAAACTATTAGAGTCTTATGGTCTGATTTGGGGCAAGGAACCCTTCGATTTTGCGCAGGATAGTTTATTCAGAGGTAACAGCCTCTTTCCTCTAAAAGGGAGTGCCTAATTTCTCAAAAGGCTGGGGCCCAGGATCAAGACAAAGATAAATATAGGACTGGTGAGGGGTTAGGCTAGAAATGTAGATTTTGGAGTAACAGATAAGGGGCCATTCAAGGAAAAGAGGAACAGTCAAAACAAAAGAAAGAGAACCAGGAAATGAAGTGGAATAGAAAAGGCAAGGCGAGAAAGTCAAGATGCCTTAAGTACCAATAAGAGGACACTGTCAATGATAAATTTGAGACGACTGATTCTCATAATGTAGAAAGGGAAGAAGACAGATTTTACGGAGATGAAATGGGAAAAGGAGGGGAGTAGCATAATAGGAGAAAATTCTAAGAGCTTTAAAATGTCTTAGTAGTAGGCGGGGACAATGCCATATGTTAAGGTGTCCAAACTAAGTTTGCATTTAAAATACATTGATATTTTGTCAAGATTTAAAAAATATAAAATAAAAATAAACTTAAGACATTATAATTAAAAATTTTTAAAGAATAGGGAAATAATTTGAAGTATAAGGAAGAAATAAATTCGGATATTCTGTGATCTCAGTTAATGTAAAAATTAGGAGATAAGTAGTGAAAAAATAAGAGGAACAGTTTCATACAAGTTCTGAAACAAAAACTAGGTATATTTTAGATGTTTACCCAAAAAAATCTAATATTTTTTAATGTGCACAATTTTTTAAAAAATGAAATATTTGTGGGCTCCTTAAAACTGAGAATTCAATGTTTCAGTACTTCTATGCGTAATTTAAATCATTGTAAGATATTTTATTATAATAGCCAAACACTTCAATCAAGACTATTTTTCATAATTGTGAAAATTTCCAATATAAATATAATTTAACCAAGTAATAGCTGAAAATGCATGAAGAAAATATCAATTAAAAAAAAAAGTACTTAGCTGTACTTTTGAAATGCAAGTCATGGTTTTGTTTTGTTTTTTTTTCATTATCCTGTGTGTTTGTCAGTATGTGTGAGTGTTGGTTTAAAAAAATGTTTAAACTATATGGTATGAGGTGAGGGTTTGGAGGGCACTACAGAGAAACTTCTGAATTTGCTTAATAGACTCAGTGCCCTCTAATATTTAATTTTTGCATAAGCAAGAATAATTACACCTATAAGGAAAAAATGTAAATTGTAGTTGGAAAAACATTCCAGTCTCATAAATGTTTTTGTACTATATTTTTAAAAAGGGCTAAACTTGAAAATATGCATTCAAATTAATTTCCAGAAATTAAACATGAAACACTAGAGGGACCATCTAACAATTGCATTTACTCCAGAAGTTTTTTGAAGCAGACTGACAGTTTTTCGAACCAAGCAGACTCCTAAAGTTTCACAGGAAAGGCCAGTTTATCTCGTCTTTTTGTCAATGCCATTAATGACTAGCATTTACAGCTGTATCTTTTATCCCACAGTTTATGATTACCCAAAGGAGCAAGGTAATGACATTTTGGCAAGGAAGGTAGGATGAGTTCTGAGAAGCAGCAAGACCTAAAATAGTTCCATCTCTACCTACCAACATAACCAAGCACAATTTGCTTAGCTTCTCTTGGTCTTAGCAGTCTTCACTACATAATTAAACCTTTGGACTATCTTGTTCATTTTTCTAACCTCTTTAATCCCTAGATCCTATGTTCAGAGCATATTTATAACATGTGAAAGAGAAAACCCTACCAAAACAGTGTTGGAGTTGGGCAGGGAAGTCCAGCTCTACCTGCTTAGCTTCCCACTGTTACCACCTTTCTCTAATTATGGACTCTGAATATCTCCCTGGCAACAACTAGAGTGCCACAGACCAGTTTAAAAACCATGATAAGATCATCAATTACAGTCCTATAGAATCCTTTTTTCTTACTTTTAATAAAACTTGGCTCCAAATTAAGAGTCCCAAATACATAAATAGACAAAATTAAATTAATTTTAAAAGACTGGGTAGCCCTCTCAATAAAACAACCAAAAACTACCTCAAGAAATTAGGATAAGGAAAATTTAATCCACATATTTATATAGTGAAACTCTTCCAACATAGTCCTATCTGTGATTTCCTTTAGTAATATAGCAAAAGAAAACATACTTGTTGCACTTTTGGATTCTATGAGGACAAATCTGATTTTGTTCCTATCCTTTGGAAAGCCAGGTGAAATAAGAAGCCTGCATGGTTTTCTACTTAGTTTAAAATTCTGGAAGTCCTTCCAGTGTAAGAGCCTCAGAGAAGTTTGGGATACACAGTCTTCAGTGTGACAGAATGCTGAGGATTTTTTTCCCCCAATCCTACTCACTGTGATCTGACACCAAACACAATGCAGTCCTGTCAGGCCCTGGTAACATTTAACCGTTTTGTGGCACTTGTCACACTTGGTTGGGCAGTTGCCTTCAACCCAGTAATGGTGCATAACCTAGAAGAGAACAAGAGCATCGTGGTAAGGAGAGGCAGCCATGGATGCCGCTCTCAGAAAGCAAGCATAGCCACACACTTACGTCAGTGTTTTTCTTGGACTTCACATAGGTCTTGATGCAGGAGGGAGGAGCTCTAGCCACACAGCGTTCGTGGACTGTATACTTGCAGACTGAAAGGAAACACATACACAAATTCAGAGTTAATCCTGGTCCTGATTGCAATTTTATAGGGAAGAAATGGCATTAGCAGAACCTCATTTCATATCCACTGCTCCCTAATCAATCCAATCAGCCACATCAAGTAAAAGTCCAAGTGACTGTTTTTACCATGGAATACAAAAGGCCAATTAGTACAGGAAATATTCTGCATGTGAAAAACTAAGACTCCTCTATCATGGCATAACAGGAAATGCTTAATTAAATCAGTCCTTACTCAAATTTTTCACAATAATTCCCAGATGACAAAAATATTTAAGACAAATTGATGACTGCCAAATGGCTTGGTGTCATTTGCTAGAGGGAAGAGATCTACATTTTACAAAGTATAGGCATGAGTGCAGCTGGCAGGCATGGGAATAAAAGCCCATGGGTACATGCTATTTTGTCTATTGATCTATCTAAAACTTAAATGGCTGATTAGTCCATTTCCAGACAATAGATTTTGTCATACATGTGAGGTCCTCAGTAAAAATTCAGCCTTCCCTTGCCATCATGACATTGCTTCTCTAAAAGGAACAAACTTTACTAGGTGACATATGGTGTATACATGCAAAAATGTATATTTACATGCAAATATGCATCTACAGACATATGCAAACATATAAATGTATGTTTGTATAGATATATAAAATGCGTCATAGGAAAATAATGGTTTGATTTTGAACATAGTTTAGGGTCATATACAGATGTTCCTTTAATAGAGCACTGGTTCCAAATTAAGAGACCCAAGTGTATAAATATATAAAATTAAATCTAAAAATATCAGGTTGCTCTCTCAATAAAACCAAAACTAACCATTCCAAGAAATTAGGATGGGGAAATTTAAATCTACAAAATATTCACACATTAAAACTCTTCTAAAATATTCACACCTGTGATTTCCTTTAGCAACACAGCAGAAGAAAACATACTTTCTTATCTCTTCCATATTGGCAATAATGTTCAGCACTGGATTGACCACATTAATCTATTAAAATTTGTAAGCAATATTCTCATTCTCTATATTATACTGTTCACCATATTTTAGAGCTATCACTTTTTTAATATGCTTCTATAAATACAAACTACCATGAATAATTTCTTTCTTAAAAAAATAACTTTAAAAATAACGCATGTCCTTTTCACCTATACATGGAGAATGTTATAGTCTCGAGTCTTTCAAACGTGACCATAAGAAACTGCCCTGTAAAGTGACACATGGCAAATTACATGTAACTTTATTAATGTATTTAAACACAAGAAATTATATGCATACATAGCACTAAAATAGTTTGTGTCAAATGTTGTATATTAAAAAAAACAAATTACAAAATATAGTACTAAAGAAGCTGCTAGCTAAACATAAATAAACTAACAAAAATCTGAAAACAGTGGGCAGGATGGAAGCTAGTTAAGAAAGTAGATTTAATGTAAATGCAGAAAATGAGAAGTGTCTAATAAATTCTGCAGTCTCAGTAACTCTGTAACATAACAAAAAAAATGTAGAGATGGATAAATTTCTGGATTAACGGAGAACTTAAAATTTAGGAGAAAAGGACACAACTTCACCACTGTTTTAGCAGGGTCATCAGAGAATGCAAAAGTGTCTCAGACATACACACATTGTAATTTTAAAATAGGTGGCTTTTATAAATTAATTGTTACATACACTATTAGAAATTCTAATTGGCAGTACTAGTTTGAAAGAGTAAAATGAATATTGTGAAGATAAATATCCTGAAATTAATATAATGCCTCCAACACATAAACAGGCAATGGTTTGGATCTGATATCCAATAACCATATACAAAGATTTTCTTTAAGAAAGAATTAAAAAATATATGTCTGAGATGTAAAATTAGTCTCTATTCCTTGTAATTTCATTATTTGAATGCAAATTTATTTCTAATCACATAATCTAAATGTTTTTAAAAGATCTGAAAGAATTGACTTATAAATCAATGTAAATAAAGTGGCTAACATATTTTAAAAAGGATAAAAATGAGTAAGATATAAATAAGAGAAATTAGTCGAAAACATTATGGTAATCCCAGCAGAAATGGGAATCCTGAATAAATTCAGCAATAGTGAAAAGAAAATGGCTAAAGGATAAGTAAATGTTGTTAGCTGTCTCCCAAAACTGAAGAGTTAAATCTCAAATGACCTAATCATTCAGAAATATATTAAAGGGAAATCTAAATCATAGACACAAGGAGGGTCAGGATTATTTCTTAAATCTCCGTCCATAAATAGGACTATTCCATGAATTCAATCTTTTCTCACTCCCGGCGATGACGTCCAGGCAGAGCAAACATACTCACAGGAGCAGCAGAGGCCCTGCTTCCCCACACCAATCAGCATGTTCAGGCAGAGATTGCAGTAGGCAGGTTTGTTAAAGTGCTTGAGTCGCCACACATGCTGCCCGTCATCCTTCACATTCTGCACGGGACGTAAGGGAAACAGATTTCACTTAATGAAAGAAACAGTGGAATATGTAAGTGCTGATAAAATTCTGAGCTGGACTGAAGCAGTTGAAGACAATCTGTTATATCATCTCTGACTTTCTCCAAGATCGCACAGAGTCTTGAGAAAAACATATGTGCTCTGGTGGAAAGAGATATCGTAAGCCAATCTAGGATGCTACAGTGACTCAGAAATTCTTGTTCAGTGTCAACAGTTCAACAGCACACCCCAAACCATCACAATGACCTGCCCAACTGAGCACTCCTTATAAACAGGGACCTGACTGCCTAGCTTTTCAATACTTTGTCCTTTGCACAATTCCATGAACAAGAACATAAGTAAATAGAGAGAAAATACTCTGGAAGGTAAGAGCCTGAGAAGTGAAAACATGGAAAGAATATGTTAACCTTTATGTGATACTAGTAATATACAAAATTCAGGATGCTAGTTAGGACTTAAAAAAGGCCAAGGGATTGGATGGGAAAGATAAGCACTTAAAGGTAACTTATTGGTAATATTCTAGGGCTTCGGCTGGGTATTCCTTATTTTTGTATGACGCACATAGTGAATTTTAAAAGATAAACCCTTTTAAAATTACCATTTTGCTTATTTCTCTTTTGTAAAGTCTGAATGATTTTACTCTCATAGAAAGGTGGTAAAATATTAAAAGTGAATTACAATATTTATTTATAACGATCACTAAATTTATTTACCACAATGCAAACTTCAGTTTACACTGATTGACATTTTACCAAAGCAACTAAAATTATTACTTATTCTTCTAAGTAAAGTTCTATTTAATATAGTATGAGTTACTTCTGTAATGGGTGTTTAGTCACACCTACTTTGTTCAAGATTTTTAAAAGAGAAATAATATGCTACTTATGAATCATTTGAACTCCTTACCAGAAGAGACATATTAAAATGAAGCTCTTACATACCATAATATGTAAGATATGCCATTCTTGTTACCATCATTTTCTCCATTATCATGTAGTCCTTATATGCCATTTACCAAATTGTATCAAACTCAGAATAACCTCAGACATCACTTATTGTGAAACCATTCGTTGATAAGTTTTCAGATTAGCCAAGTTGTAATATTTTTTGGAATATATTCACCCAATAATTTTCTGAGTACCTCTTTTATGCTGGGGTACTAATACTAATTCTGTAATTAGTAGGGTAATGCAAACACATCCAGATTGTCTTGTTTCTGTTGATAATTAATAAATAATTAATAATAATACTTCCAAACCACTTTTTCCTATTTCAGTCAAGAGACAAACCACCAAATTTGTAATACTAGAGAATATCTTTAGTAATTAATTCTTACATTAGAAAGAGAAATGTCAAATTTGCATCATAATGTGAAACATTAACAAAAATGTTTCCTGGAAGATTATTCTCCACAGGTGTCTTGAATTTCTATACATTTTGAAAGCAGAAGCACTAACTGCCTTTTTTCCTGGACTACCTTTTTTTTTTTTTTTTTCTTTTTTTAAGATATTTGAATGAGTGACAGCCCTGGACAATAAAGATGTGTCTCCCTCAAGAGTAGAGGATAGGTTTACTTACTGTCCAGTATAATAAAGATAATCTCTCCCTTCAAAGCAAAAGTTAAGTAGGTTTGTTTCCTGCCCATTAGAAGATTTAGTTTTCCTAAGCTCAGGATTCCTCAGTTGTGATGCAAGCTGTGACGCTGTGTGCAGCATTTACCTGGGCTACTCTCCATTACCTGCATGACACTTGGGAGAAAAATAGAACTGATATACATGTGAAGCTCATGTCACTTGCTGTGCTGTGAGTAATAAATTCCTTTGTCTCTGACCCAGGTGTTTCATGTCTTCTGCCAGCTTCAAGGAAACTGGCAAGTCAACTCCTTAGTTTGCAAGTGAGTTAAATTTCAAACCCTTCACAGCTTACAGTACTCAGATTTGCCTTTTTCACAAAGGTCTAACAAGTTCTCAATAAAAGCAGGCACATAGAAGGTGTCATGTAGAAGTCTTCAGAAAATATAGGTGTTTGATTTTCTTCCAAACTTCAGAAATTGGTCTTGCATTAATTTCTGAATCCGGTTCTGATTTGGATGTATCCTAAGATTACTAGTATCTTTATAATGTGAATACAATCTTTACATGTTTGTTTAACTTTGCTATATTTTTCATACTGTCTATATTTTAAAATTTCTATTCTGTAAATAAGAATAAAGCATTCTATTAACTAGAACAAATTTACATCACTATTTCAAGGTGATAAGAATATGGAAAAACATGGAAAAATACAAATTAATGTAATCTATGGACTATAGTTAACAGCAATACTGTAATATTCTTGCATCTATGCCAAAGATGTACTGTGTTAATAGGGGAGTATGGAAAAATATACCAAATGTATGCTATATACTATAGTTAGTCATAATAGTCTGATGATATTATCTCAATCTGTAACAAATATTCTACAACAATGTAGTGTGATGATGGAGGGGTGCTGTATGGGAATTCCACACATGTGTATGATTGTTTTGTAATTTCACAACCTCTCTAATAAAAGTATATTTTAAAAAAAAAGAATAAAGCATTCTGATGTGACAAGTTTATAAAATGGAATTAGATAAAAATTGATAAGCAAACTTTAAAAGTAGCAGATAAAGGCTTAAAAACATTTTTGAGTGAAAAGCAGGAATGAAAAATCTATTTTTCATATGTATTACTGTTCTTATAATCCTTGTCATCTTATTTTTAAGTGACTGTCCATTACATGTGAATAAGCCTCATCCTGTTGAAGAGCACATATGGACTAAGTTAGCTGGCATTTTCCTTATCAAAAAACAAACAAGTCTGAACGTGGGTGTTCTGTCAATCAGAACACTTAGCCATGTTACAGGCTGCAACTGATGTACAAATCCATTACCCAGACATAAAATGCTTTACCAAAAAACAAATTAAATAGCTTTATAGCTCTTAGCCGGATACATTGCCAAAATATGCAAGGGATGAAATATGTATGTGACTTCTTTAAGAGAAGAAATTGAAACCAGGAGCCAACTACTTCTCAGCAGTGCCAATTATCCTCCAACTCTCTGTATTTTCATGTCTTGTCTTGTTTGTCTTATTTAGATTCTAAACTTAGTGGGGGAGGGGGAGAATCTGACCCTTACTATATTCTATCAGCCAGGAAAGCATGTTCCTGTTAGTACTTCTATTGCAAATAAATATTTATTGCCATAGAAAGGAATTCATTTTTATAAGAAAGAAATGAACAGGGAATCCAGAAGGCTTGATTTCTGGCCTACTATGAAAATATGGATAAGCCATTTCAACTCTCTTCTTATTTTCCTTTCTAATAACATGGAAGTACCCACTTTACTTTCCCAGGCCGTGGTGTGAGATTTCATTATACAATACCTGTGAAGTTAATTTAGTTCCTTAGAAGAATGGTGTTATGTAAACAGCAAATATTATTACCATCATTGGGTTAAGTTGTGCAACATCCCATGTTTCAGCCAAATAATTGAAAAGGGTGTCTGTAGCACTACTACTTCTTATCACATATATATTTTACTGTCATATTTCTTTTTCATTATCAGTCATTAATGGAGAAGTTGTTAATGAAACCTAGGCAGGTCCACATTGACAAGGAACTCCAGGTTCTTCTCTGCCTCTCAGTCCCTGAAGAAGTAAAAAAAAAGTTTCAAGGGAAATAATGCTATTTGGAACTTTTGAACTGATTCCATTATCCTAGTGATTCCTAAATTTTAGTTTTCCCCTAAATTCAGGGTTTCTTAACCTTTTTTGTTCGGCGGACTCCTTTGCCAGTCACATGAAATGAATACTACTGTAATTTATTTATAGTATACATTCATAAGTGAAGGAAATGCTAGATTTCAGTTAGAGGTCAGAGTAAATAAAGATAAGAAGTGGATTATTTTCAATTCAAGCTCACAGATCCCCTGAAATCTTTCCACAGTCCACTTGGTGTTCCGTGGACCCCTGGTTAAGAACCCCTGCCCTAAATACATCCTGGACCACATAGAAGTAAACTAGGGCTATGACAAATAATACCACTTTTTCAAAAAACCTGAAGAAGTTTCACTTAATGCCCTACTAAAAGGCTCCTAGGCCCATGCCCAGACATATTGTGCTTCAAGTTATACTTAACTTATTACACATAGAAAACCTAATATTGCAAGTTAATTCCAACTCATTAAATAATAAGCACCATTAAGATTACTTTACTTTTCTGTTCAAGGTCTACAAATAAATTATAACAATATAAAAGAAATTGTTCTTTTAGACCAGGGGCTCTTAACTAGGAGTCCATGGACACCCCCCCCCCCACCGCCAAGGTGTCTGTGAAAAGATTTCAGGGTGTCTGTGAGCTTGAATTGAAAAAAATCAACTTATCTTTATTTTCTCTGAACTCTAACTGAAATCTAGCATTTCCTTCACTTATGAATATATACAATAAATTACAGTAGTATTCCATGGTTTTCACCTGACTGGCAAAGGGGTCCATGGAACAAAAAAGGTTAGGGGACCCTGTTTTAAACAAAAAGGTGAGCTGTATCAGATACTGGAAAAGAGAATGCAGAAAGAAATTCTGAAATTATGAGCAGTGTTACAGTCAATTGCTTATCTCCAAACAATACTTTCTGAGTTCAGGCTCAGACTATGCCATTCCTAAGGCTTAAAAACACAAATTCCATAGTGGGTAGTAACACACAATCATTTTCCCTGAGTGATCAGATTTAGATAAGAATTGTTGCATCTATCCAGCATTGCTACTCCTTCCCAGATTGAGCAATACATAGACAGCAGAACAAGAACTCTTGCCCAATTTAAAATAAAAGAAATTAGAATGTTAAACAACAGCTTCCCAAATATATAACTTAGTCTATTAAGAATACATCATCTTCAGTTCTCCATCATACTCAGAAATTTCATCAGGGAATGCATTTCACCACAAAATCAGGAAGCAAACCAAATGGTTACTTTTACTTTACTGAATCAGGCAAAAAAAAATGTCCTAAAATATCTTGATCAAAGGCAAAGTTTAAAATATGTATAAGAATTAAAGGTCGGGACTGTTTCAAATCTCTTCTTATTTTCCTTTCCAGAAAGTGACACTTTCTGGAAAGTGACACTGGAGTATGTACCATTCAAAAACCATACAGGCTGAATAAGGGAACAGCAAGCCAAGTCCTAGAAGTTAAGGGGTCCTTGTATCAAGCCAGACTACTGCTTAAATGTGTATTTCTCTTTTTAAGATAATATGAATTCAGGAATTTTCCTTGTAAAATCCAATCATATCAGGTTTACAGATTTTAGAAATTGGAACACTATTAACTATGATGTTCATCTAGGAAAAGGAATATTTGAACTGAAAGAGTATTAGAAAAAGAAAGAAACATACATGCTTTTGACTAAATTCTTGTCATATGCCCAGGGAGGTAGACTGGCTTCCACAAAACAACCTAGTTAGTTAATGAGAGAACCAGAGAAAAGGCCAATTTGATGCAGAGTTCACTGCTACTGTGCAATCTCTCCATTCGTCCTCAGGTCCTGTCAGGGTTGTTTGGTTATGCTAAACAAAAGGTATCAGAGTCCTTTCTCCTGAAAGACTAAAAATAAATGAACAGTGTTTCTGTTTGTGATATGATAATTTAATAGAGCAGGTGTCAGGGTACTATGGCCCTCATGTCAAACCGGCCTGCCACCTGTTTTTATAAGTAAAGTTTTATCAGAACACAGCCATGTTCATTCGTTTACATGTTGTTCTCATGCTACAATGACAGAGTTGAGTGGTTATGACAGAAACTTTATGATACACAAACTCTAAAATATTTACTATCTGGCACTTTATAAAGCTTGCTAATCCCTGGAGTAGAGTCTGTTGCTAGATACAACTCTTTTAAGAAGAAAAGCATTTTCATTAAAAATTGAGATGCTTTTTTAAAATAAATTCTTCATTGAGACGAACACTGAAGGAAGTGTGAATAAGTCTTAGGCATAAATTTTTTTACTGTGGTTATCAAAAATCACAAATACCACGCGAACTCTCAATTCTCCTTCCAGTGGGAGAGACAGTAAGGCTCTGTACCAGTTCTGACCAGCTTGTCACGGTTGTGTTGAGGTTAGAAGAACCTCTTTTTAGAGAAAGGAAACGACTTTTTCTTGTATTTGATATAGAGTCAGGTTCTAATAAACTACATTTCTTATTTTGGCACCAAAACAGGAATTTAAAAGAGAATAGCTTTTTAAATTCTCTTGATAAAGAAAAATAAACTACATTGAAATCACAACTACTCTGCCTTACATTAGAAGTGAGGCTCTCTCTCTGAGGACATTATCTGTGTAATTTGGCTAGTACACTATAGTCACTTTCAAATACACTCCAGTGTTTAACATGCACTATCAATTAGAATCTACTCCCTGAGCTCATAATTGACAATAAACAAGAATATATAGGATGACATAACAAGGCAGGCTTCACAATAAATGACCAAATTCAAGCTAGATTTCCAATTTAAGAAGCAAAGGGGGGTGGCATTCAGGGATCAAATTCTCTACAGGTAATAACATAACACATTAAGTGCCGGAAGAAAATGAAATAAATCTCAATCACTAAAAGGAGGCCCTCATTACTCAGTTGGCATTGTGTCATCTCTGATTTGTAAAACACCATGCCTTGGAATTAAAATGCTATTTCTAACAAATAGATAATCTCTGTTTTCTGATAATAATTGTATGACTTACACATTTTATTAAAAGACAATTGTGAAAGATGATACATGTACAAAGTAGTGAAGGATAAAGGAAATTTCTTCTTTCAGAAACGTTCTTTACAGGGGAAAAATCCTATCCCTTCTATATTTAAAGTGCCCTATAAATGTTAAATAATGCAGCCCTGCCACCTAGTGGCCTCTCCTGGGATCACAACTTAAGAATGCAGCTCTGATTACTATTGAGATTTCTCCTTATTTAGCTTCAAAAACATCTCTTTTAAATAAAATTTAAAATATAAAGGTATTATACAATTATAAATAAAAATATGTATAATTAATCTAATATACATTAAAGACAAAGAATTGTTACTGAACTGAAATCAAGTCACTGCTACACCTGAAACTAATGATACAATCAAATTTGTTTCAAATAGTTTAAGTTAAATCCATATAGATTTGCAGACTATATTTACTTAGCCATGTCATACCTTCAGAAATATCTATATTTTCAGTTAATTTTTAAAGAATTTCTAAACACCAACTACCAAGGAAGAAATCATTTCACAAAATTTTGTGTAATTTTAAAATATAGATGATTAAGTCTCCCTTTCTGCATTTTCCTAACCCCCTCCTAATTACCAAGTGATTTATTTACTCATTCCATAATCTCCCTCATTCTCTCAATCTAAAATTTTCATAAATATTTAGAATAATAAAACATGTACCTTTAAAATAAATAAAATTCTCCTCCAGGGAACCATTATTATTAGAGCTTCTTAACTAGAGTCATTTAACAAATATTTTTTAAGCATAGTTATACACTAAACGTTACAATGTTAACAATTTGTCAATGTTCTTTTTGCTTTTTCAGAACAGTTTAATTCACAAACTTTTGTCAGAGACATATTAATTTAAAATGTTTATAATACAGAGATGTATAAGTTATAAAAAGTTACTATATTATATGTAGTATAAGAAAAGGTACTAGGAGATAGGAAATATTATTTTGTTAATTTTTAAAATGTGGATATACAAATTTATGAACAATAATATCTACATTATCTTTTTTTTAATAAATTACTCTTTCAAGGGTAATTTTGTAGATATCAACTATTAGTATTTTTTATTTTCCTTCCTCTGACTATGTGAAAAATCCTGTCGACCTCAAGAAAGGTATGATTAAACTGAATGTAAAAGAATTTGAAGATCCAAGAAAGAGGTGACAAATGCTGAAGCCCATTTATATATTCCAAAACCTAAATGTAAATATATACAAACATTTGTATATACATTCACATGTTTCACAAACACAGACTTTCAGATATCTTGAGAGCTGACTTCTCAAAATTTGGTATCTTGTATAAGTGTGGTATAGTCTTTTATCTTCAAAATTGCTATCGCCTTAACTAAAAGCTTGAAAAGTTTGGGGCCAGCAGCCAAATGGTAAATACTATGTTTGCATTTCAAAATTATGAATATTATATATATATATATATATATGGGTGATTTTCATCACAAATGTTCACTGAATCTAAGTATACATCTTAACATGCAGTGTATAGTTAATTCTAGCTCAACTATTAATGCTAAATATAAAAATCTAGTATCTGATAAGTGATCTCATTGGATTTTTAAATTAACCATTACTAAAATTCGCAGCAAATCTGCATCAGCTAGATTTGGTTTCAAAATCACAATCTTATCACATTGTGTTCTCAGGTTGAATTAATTTGTTATCCCAAACCAAGGGTTCTTAACCTTTTTTGTTCCACAGACCCCTGTGCCAGTCAGGTGAAAACCACAGACCCCTTACTAAGTCCACACTATGCTGTGTATTATTTAATAAATACATCACACCCACACAAACACATCCCCAGAAGAACAATGTTTTTTGGAATTTCAATTCAAGCTCACAGACCCCTTGTTAAGAACCCCTTCCCTAAACCAATATTTAACTGCTACTGGAGGCAATGATACAAGAAAACTTTTGAAAGGCTTGGGATGACAGCCTGGTTAATCTGCTGATATGCAAGAAACACTTCTCTCTATATATATCCTCTCAAGCAACTCACATATATAATGTCTTCCCCCAAGTATTGGTTATCAATAAAATTGATTACCTTCATGTGGACAAAACATATGGGATGGGATTAAATACCCCAGAAACACAGAATGCAATAATATTGGGGAGGAAAATTTATTGCATTAAGATATTATGAGAAGGTTTTTTTTTTCGTTGTTTTGTTTTAACAACTAGATTGTACCTTAAATAGAGGAAAACAAAAGACAGAAATTTCATATTAAATCCTAAGATCCTAAGGTAATATCTAAAATGAGTCAATATGTCTGTGGCAAGTATTATTATATAAGGAGCTATGGTTAAATTGCACCACCATATTCTTTTGCTACATGCTTAATGGTAGAAAATGGCAAGATCAATTTATAATCAAAATGTGTAATAGAGAACCCTACTGATTTCCCACCAGGCCACCCTCCTCTCTGTTAATGCTTACATTTTCCAAGCCCAGGAGTACAAGAAGTGGTATTGTTGTCATTCCCCCTTGGATCCATTCCTCTAAAGAGACAGTTCCATCATGATCATAGTCAATCTCTTCCATCATTTCATGGAGGATCTGGAGCAGAGGAAACAAGGGAAAATTTGCAAAGAATAAATAAAACGACTTTTCTACAATACAACAAAGCATTACATTTAATTGGTTTTAACAGCTAAGGGGAGATTTGAGATAAATTTATAGCTCACCCAGTTCAACATTAATCCTGTTACTAAGGCAATAGTGGCTTTGAAATGATATCTAGAACCTGGCTGCCTACATTGATCAACTTATAGAAATAATTGCTTAACTTTTTAGTATTTTGCCAATAAATGACACAGCTAAAGCAAGAAGGTATCTTGAATTTAAGGGTATAAGTGGCCTTTAATTACTTTCTCTGGATTATTTTTTATTCAAATATATGCTGGAAAATGTCTGAACAAATTAACTTCATGGCAAAGAGCTGAAATACTTCTTTTCTAAGTGGCAAGGGGGGCAGGAGGGAGGTTAAGTTCCTTTTAATTGCCTATCAGAACTGAATGGAGCCAAGAAGGGAAATGATCAAATCATTTTTGTTCAGATTTCTTTTCTTAAGTTGACTTGCACACAGTGTCCCAAAATGTTCTCCAGTTTTTGTTTGTAATCCATTTTTCTCTCTGTGGCATGGTGCTCATATTGGTATTTACTTCAGAGAGTTTTTGGGAGAGTTAAATATGTTATTATGTTATAAGTTTCTTAGTACATCCCCTGGCATGTATATGAAGTGTCATATAGGGTTGATAGTGTTTTGTTTTTAAAGAGAAATTATATGTGAGTGGGGAGAACCATAGTAAAAACTCCAAAGAAGAATGTAACTGTCTTCCTTTAAGTAATATGGAAAATTTAACCAACTAGGAAAAAGAAAAAAACGCACATGGCATCCAAAACAAAGATCTGAGAAGGTGCAAGAAATGATATACTTGGTTTTTTGGTGGAGGTATTGTTTGCTTAAACACTCCTGTGCTTGACTGACAGGGGCCTTTCCTCAGGAAGCATTTAGTAACCAGAATATTTTCCTCCTTAATGAAAAACTTACCTATAGATATTGGAAAGGAAAAATTTTAATGGTAGTGAAATAATTATTTTATTACTTACAAAACAAATGACAACAGAAATTACTTAGAATTTGGGGAAAAGATTGAATTAAAATATCCTGCACTTTGAAGGCACGCTATTGAATTGGAAAAATGAGTAAATGAGAAAAGAACTAATATAAAGAGCATTTGTTTCAGATGGCTAATGCTTTCATTTTGTATCTAATAAATCTAACGTTAGAGGCTGTGTTCACGTGATAAAAACTCCTTCCAAGGATATGTCCGTCTTTCCTAGGTGCCATCAAACTCAAAGGTTCACTTATCTTTATTTATAAATATAAACTTATCAGGAGTCTGGCAACATGTGCATTTGTTTAAAATGAGGAGGGCTGTGAAAGCAGCAGGCAGGACAACAGTTAATGACAGCAACCAAATTACACAAGGTAAGGCTTTTATCCTGCCTTCCTGCTTTTTAACTATTCACAGCAGGGGCACACATGACAAAGACTGTCGTATGGGTTATTATTTGCATTCTGAAGCAGGTATTCACCATAGTTAGACTGCCCAGCTGCCAAAACCTCCTTCTTGATGGCATCGGATCTTTTTCTCAAATCCACCTCCCTCCAAAACAAAACAAAACATCTTGTTGAGAAAAGGTTGCGTCCACTTCTTTGGAAGCCAAGATGGAAAGAAACCCACCCTGTTCCCCAACCCCAGTGAAGCCAGATCAGCTCAGATCTTTGGAGGCTCAGGCCCCTGCAGGCATCTGGGGAGATGGCCTTGAGAGAAGTAAACTTCCAGGCAAGGACATGCACTGCAGCTCCCCTCCCTTCCAGTGATTATCATTGTCAAGAAAAGTGGAACTGAAAATAACCTGAGAAACTTTTAGCCCACGTCCCAAGCTATTACTACATAGAGACTTGAATCCCCTCCTAAATTTCTCACTATTTTTTTACTTCTATACATGAATATTTAAGTAATAAAGAGATTTGCTACTGTCCAAAGAAGCCCATTTCATTTTGAACAGTTATGCTCCAGAAGACCTTTCTTAGAATGACAAATGTTTGTTTTATATTTTATCCATGTACTTGGACTGTACCCTCTGATACAACATATAAAAAGCCTAAATAGATTTTACTGGTACACTTGCTGTTATAATTAAACAAAACTGCCATGTTTTCTTATGCATTTCTCTTCTTTTCTTAGCCAAGGTCTCTAGCTGTGTCAAATAAAACCTACATAACACGACATCTACATCCCTTGACACTTTAGTATTCAATTTATGGAAAAAGCCAATTAAAGCTAATTACTACATGTTATTCTTAATGTACAAAAAACTTAACATAATTTTCTCCACATGACACTGTCATCATATATTTGTATTATCACAATGTAAACAGTGTCTATATGAATATAGCCCAAGACAGTGGGAGTTTTCTGTATCTACATAACATCGTTGACTTCTGCTGATTTACAGCCAACAAAAAGCATTTAAATTGTGTTTAAATGTACAACAGTTAAGTCACAGTACCCAAGTTAATAAATAATTTATTAAAGAGTTTATATTTATGCTCTAAAATTTCATCTTATTTGATAGAAACATGACAGCAAAACTATCCATGGAATTTATAAGGTGAAGGGGTGAAGTATGTAGAACCTGATTTCCTTGTTAGGAAACTTTTTGGAAAATATGAAAAAGATCTCTGCATTCCACTCCAGTTTTATCATTCTACCAATCTATGATTGGAAAATGAATCATTTTCATATGCAGAAAGGTGACTAGGATGGGAAAAAGCAGTTTTAGAGAAAAACAAATGGAAAGGGCAACAAAACCCATATATGGGAAGTCTGTTGATTTCATTAAAATATTAGTAAGGTAAATCAAGCAATATTCTCAGAATTAAATGAATGTTTCCATCTAATTTGTTATCCGATAAATAAACTGCAAGCCGTGAATGCTATCTGCCACCTACCATGAGCACAGCATATGCATTTCCACATCCAAAAGACCCAAAAAGACAACAGTTAGGTTAAAACTGGGAAAGCCCCAATTCCCCTTTACACGGGACTTTGTATACATTAGTTTGCAAAGAAGCGGGAATTGTATCAGCTTTTGCTTCACATAATCATGCCATAATCATGTTTTGATTGCATATATATGAACAGTGGTTAAAGAATAGCCTCTTGATCTTCATATAAAATGAAAATTATTTAAATAAAATTGACTTTCATTTCCTTTATTCATGTACAATTTGCTAAAGTTAGTTGGTTTCAAAAATAAACCAAGGTCAGTAGCACTTATGACTTCTACCCAAAATTAAATATATGGTCAGAGTCAAACTATCTAACCACATTTGTTTTAATTCAAACTTTTAAAATGTAATGTTAATAAAATCCTATTCAAAATAAGAAGTCTTTAAGTTCTTATAAGCACTTAGATACTGTTTCTTCAAACAACTTGACTTAAAATCCCCAGCCCCATCATTTAGTAGCTGAAGAGTTTTGAGCAAGTAACTTGAACATCTTTGAGTCTCAATTTCCTCTGCTGTAAAATGAAGAAAAGTGTAGTATCTATCTCAGAGCCATGCAAGCATAAATAATACATATAGACATGGTAACAGTGCACTGTGCATAGTAAACTCTCATCATCATCTTCATAATTGCCTACATTCTCTTTTAGGATTAATATTTTAGCTATTTCTATTTGATGATAAGCATAGAGATCACAAAGGTCATGTATCAGTTCTAACTTCTTTATGGTATGGCATGACTTTGGCATGACCTTGGCAGTGTTTCTCAGCAGCTTCCACTTATCTAAAATACATAAGAGCACCATTAAAATTTTATTCCATGAGGCAGAAGAGCAAAAGTTACAGCTAAATCTTAAGAACACCAAATATATCTTATTATGTTGCTTGGAATCCACTGTGGCTAGTGATTGGAAATAGTTATTAAGAGTTATCGAAAAACAAAATCAATCTTATTATCTTGTTCAGAATCTACTTTAGCTAGTGATTGGAAATAATTATTCACAGTTATCAAAAGACAAAAATCAAATCACCACAATACATTAGGGTCCCAGAAAATACAAAAGAGAAAGGGGCCTTCTGGAATTTAGCCAAGAGTTAAAATGCTGATATACCTACTGGATTAAGTTCAGTGACATCCCATTCAAGGTACTCTGCAACATGCATCATTTGACTGATGATATTTTCTAGCTCCTGGAGAAGAGAGAGAAAGAGGGTGGGAGGGTGCAAGGATTCAAGTTCTTAGTAAGTTCTCAAACTTTGAATTATAGAAATTGTCCTGTTAAACATGTGGCTCAAAAATAAAGAAGTTATGTGGTCAATATTGTATAATATTAAATATACGACTTAAAAAACTTTTCTGACACAGAAAACAGGAGACTGACTATAGATTCATCTTGTACCTTATTTAGAAAAGTTCACCAGAAGAGGGGGCAACTATACAAAGAAAGATTTTCTTCTACTGGAAGGACGGACTGATGACAGTAGGAGTCTACATATTTCCACAGGACAGGATTTTAAGTTACTGAGTATGCTGATCTTCTGGTTTAAAAACAGGTGTGGAGGGGCAGAAAGAAGTTTTGAGGGCAACTGAGAGGCTTATTTTTATTTTGATATACTGAGAACATATATTGACACTTCCAGCCATTTATTGGTATAAATTGCTCTGCTAGAGGAGAGTTCAGGGTCAGAATCTGGAGGCCAAGTTTATGTAGAGTTTACTTTGTGAGGGTATAGAATTTTTATTTGAATTTTCATATTATTTTGCCCAAATGTCAACTCTTTGAAGAACTGCTAGTAAATACACATGGCTTGACTAAATACATTAAAACATTTTTATACATGCTTATGTAATGTTTTAATTTTTTACTATCTAGCTCCAGAAAAGATTAAATATGGCTTTTAAAAATGCTTGTAACTTTAAATTGTCCCTGACATAATTAAAAGTGGTATTTAACATTACGATTTTTAATGTAAGAAGTAACAGGGAAGAAGATTTGAAAGTATATTGAAAAAATGATGAAAGCTACACTCCTTCTCTCCTTTAAAAAAAACAGTAAATGTGAATATGTTATATAGGTAAAGCATGTTGCTCCAGAAACATTACAAAACGAATTCATTTATAATTATAGATAAGTAGATATGAAACCACAGATCCCCTGAAATTATAGGCTACACCTGTGCAGGCTTGCGTGTTTGTTACTAATCTCTCGCCTACTCTATCTTTGCTTATATATATCAGTGGATTGGAAGGTTTAAAGTCCTGAGTTAGGCTTTTTAGAACAGAAACTATTTTGGCAGATGATTGTGTAGGCATGTGACAATTGGATAAGCCATTTTACCTCCCTAAGACTCAGTTTCCACATCAGTAAAATGGATATTCTAATCTTATATAATTCGTAGAATGGCTGAGAGGATTCAACATGTAATTATAGGAAATACATTTACCTTAGTATCTGGCACACTGTAAGTGATCAATAAATATTAACTATTTATTAGTAGCCATTATTCAAATTATCAGTATTTCCTGTTTTGCCTCCAGTAGATGAACTACTATACCTTTAAAATTCCAAGACATATGACATGGTTCAAATGACAATTTGAACCTGATATTGAAGGAAATATACTGGAGCAGAAGGAGGTTGTTGGAGAAAACCTTAGAAATTAAATTCAGATCATTATTTGTAAAAAGACTATTTAACCATATATAAATTTATCTACCCCCACCTCATTGTTGAATATTAGGAATACAATTATAAATATTGCTAACAATCTACTAAATGTTCAAAAAATGGCTAGAGAGCAAAAAAAGCATTTGCCTGAATTTTCGAAACAGCTGCCAAACCATCGCTAAAAGCCTAGTAAAGAAACATCCATTTAATAAAATTAAAAAGAAAATTAAACAAACAAATCTGTATTAAAATATAATTTGCATTAGTATAACCAGAAGTGCAATAATAAGTATATTGAAACGCCTAAAAGAAATCTAAATTCCTAGCTCTAAAATGCCATCAGAAAGTGAGCAAATTTATCATGTAGTTTATTATTACTAAATGGAAAACTAAAGACTACCAGGCACTTAAAAAAATGCATTTGAAAAATTACAGAATTAACCATAAGAAATCCCACAATCACAGCATCAGTTCAGAGTGGTGGTCATTTCCCAGAGTCAGAATTATACATTTTTTTATCTCTCTGGAGAAGCTAATGTACTATTATCCAATCCAGCATTATGGAAAAAAATGTCTCCAACTTCACTGCTTTGCTTGTAAAAATCTATTTGAGTCTGCCATACAAAGGTTCATCAAAGGCCACGGGACACTCACTTGTTATCAGAGATTATATTTATTTTAATCAATAATTAATGCACCATAACTTTGGTGTTTTAATATACCTGTTCACTGAAATATTTCCATAACTCTATATTTGTTTTATCATTTATATAACCCTATGTTTATTCATCTTTCCTATGATAGATCTATAATATGATGTATAAAATATGTTATCAGCAAATCTAAAATACACTCTTGGATGGAACCTGAGATGAACTTACTTTTATTGAAATGAGTGTCTAATTTCTATTCCTTTGGAAACTACCAATGATTTGTGCATATTAAAAATTAAAAAGCAAATTTAATTATTCTTTTTAGTTAACTCATATGAGGATAGCATTTTTTTTATTTATTCCTTTCAGTGATATCATAAAGAGATGACATTTTTCCTTCCACTATTGTTTTTTATGACTATAACTAGTTAGAGTGCAAGTTGCATATAAAATTGGATGACGTATTTTAAAGCAGTAATTTTACCAAAGCAATCTATACACGAATTTCAACATTATAAATGGCTAAGAATAGTTTTAAAAAGAGGGAAGATCGTAAAATAATTAAATTGACTTTATAATTTCCTTGTGTTCTCAATATTTTCCCTAGTGTCAAATCACACTGTTTTCCCTCTTTCTACATCCATGATCTCAATTTTTCTCATGTTTTATTCAGACAAAGTTGGAGTCTTCCCTTTTTATCTAAGTTCAGTACAGAAAAAAAGTCATGTTTTTGTAGCACATCTATCCTCTAGAACAACCATAATCCTAACAGTTTCCTCAGATCACTCTCTTTCAAAAGCCAGATGATAAAAATGCTGTATGAGTGCATGGAAATTATATTAAGTGTGCTTTCTGTGGTAATAGCTATAAATTTATTCATTGCATTTTTTCAGAAGAAACTACTTGGAAATTTTCACAGAAAATTTGAAGAAAAAAAATTACCGAGCTGTCCAGGAAGCCATTTCCATCCGTGTCATAAAGGCGAAACATAACTAGAAGTAAAAGAGGTGTTAAAAAAAAGATTATAGATGAATAAGAGCAATGTTAGTTTGAAGCACATTCTTTAAAATGTATTTTCTGTTGAAAATATCTAATCAATCCCTCCCCTGTTCAACCAATTAATTTTCAGAGTTAGTTCCCAAACTCAACTGAAAATGAACAAATTAGTAAACAAAAACACAGGCTGTCAGATATAATGAAACTCTATCAAGTTTTGTATTATATTTAGAAAACACTAAAAAGTATTATTGTTTGTTCAAACTCTTTATTATAAGATCATTAACAGAAGAGGAAAAGTTTAGGCAATCCAAGCGTGAAGATTAAAGAGAAAACATAACTGATTAGGAGTGATAGTAATAAATTATAATTTGGAATCTTTTACACACTATTATGACCTTAGTCAAACACTGTTTCCTTGTTTGTAAAATGAGCTTAATCACCTCTGTCATTTGACACACATTTGTTGTGAAAATTAAGTCAGGTGGTACATACAAATGTGTATCAAAAACCTTAAATCACTATACAAATATAAGCCACTGTTGTTATAACTATCAAAATTTTGTGTGTGCTGCCTTGGCATCCATCTTACTTTGGCTAAGCCACTTGCCTCAACACTGACCTCTGGCTTAGATAATAAGCAGCTTTCCAGCCCTGAGGCTTAGACACCCCCAGAACCCAAACCCATACACCACCCATACCACCCACACATCTTCTCCAGAGCCCACAGGTGGTCCCAAATGATAAGCACACCATCCCATCACCCTGGGACATCCTGTTCCTCTCCCTTTGCACATGCATTTGCTTTAAACTAGTCAATCCTTGACTCTCAGGGGAAATCTACCATCCTCCACTCCTGGACCACAATAAAGGCACAAGCCCATGAGTCCTTCTCCCTGGGTCTGTGTGCTCCCCTCATGCTGGTTGAGCCTCCAAGTCCATCACACTTCCCATTGACCACTCATGGACCCCTTCTCTCTCTGGGAGCTATGACCAATAAACTATCTTTTCTTATGCATTTCGACCTCTGCATCTCATTATGTTACCCCTGACCTCCACCGGGATGCAAATTTAAAATCCAACTTAACTAATTCAAAACAATTGTTATGATTGACCTCCCACCCCCACCCCAAGCAGTTTGAGAGAGGAAAGGGAAGTGCAAGCTAAGGGATTCTTTCTGATGGACGATGCCAAGGCATAAAATGCATTATTATTGTGGTTATAATGGTTTATTTGTTTGAATCTGAGATGGAGCTTCATAGGGTAACTTATCTTTGAACTAATAAAGTAAGGAAAGGAAAGTGTTGGCTCTGTTGGTAGTGAGTTCAGAAAAGCAGGATGACAGAGGTCAATAACTGGCCTAAGGATTCCCTGGACAATTCACACATCAACAGGAGACTGTGGAAGAGGCTGCAGGTGCCATTTTGAGATAAACAAAGGAGAATGACACAGCTGTAAAAACAGAGGAGTCAGGATTTGTGTTGGGTTTGTATAATTTCCTGAAGAATTTTGATGTCCTATGTTTAATACTAATAAAGGCATTGATAACTAGGAGACATAATTGTACAATTACCTTGATTGATTGTCTGTAACTAATTAATACACTGTTTATAATAAAAATCATTGTATTTCACCAATTGTAAGATATTTATTTATAAAATGCAAAATTGGTCTGTATATCACTAAAAGGAAAAATGTTGTCAACTTAACTATGCTATTCTATTCCTTGTAGATGCAAACAGACATTAAGATGTTAAATTGTGAGGGGGAAAATGTGTACCTAAGAATTGAATTAAGGTAAACAGTGTTAGACCAACTAAAAGTCTTAAATATTTTTATTTGCAAACAATGATGATCGTTCTCTCTCATGTCTCTAACGACTGAGAATAAAATGCATCAAAGAAAATGACTACAACGTGGATATTAAGCACTCAAGATTTTCTAATGCACCAGCAAATTGTAAAAATATCTTTGTAGGGGCAAGAATTCACAGGCCACTCAAGAAGGGGTTAACTACAGGAATGACAAAGGACTTAGAAAAATCTAACTGTATTTTAAAGCGACGGATACTTGTGATTCTGCTAATCCTTATTGAAGTAAATAGCTGCTAAATCATTTCATATAGCTCATATCTGTGAATATCCTGTGTTCTTTGGCAGAAATTATTGGAAGCGTGAGCTCAAAGATATATACGTAAGTGGAGTTGTGAATATCTGTCATTCATTGGCAGCATCTGAAATGTCTTCCTATGTTCTGAGAACCAACTTTATGAAGCACAATAGAAAGTGAAAATGCAAGACACCTGTTCTTTTCTAGTCTCAGTTAAAACTAGACTTGGCACATGACCCAGGATCCACCAATAAGAAACACAAGCTTATCAGTCAGATGTTAGTGAACCAAGAAAAAAAGGCTGCAGAGAAGTTTTCATAAGTGAATCCACCCATGCTACAACCTGAAGGAACCTTGAAAATTTTATGTTAAGTAAAATAAGCCAAGCTTAAAAAGGAAAATTGTATTATTCCACTCATACGAAATTTCTAAAAGAAGCAAATTCATAGAGACAAAGTAGATTGGAGGTTATCAAGGACTGGGGGAGAGGGAAACAGGAAGTTAATGCCTAATGGCTACAAAGCTTTTGTTTGGGATGATGAAAAAGTTTTGGTAATGGATGGTAGTGATGGTAGCACAACATTGAGAATGTAATTAGTGCCACTGAAATGTACACTTCGAAATGGTTAAAATGAGAAATGTGTTAAATATATTACCTAACATTTTTTAAGTGGTTGTACCAATCTAGACTCTCAAGAGCAGTCAATGAGACTTTGAGTTGCTTCATATCTTTACCAACAATGGATATTACCAGGCTTCCAGTCTAAGCCAGAATACAGAGGACTCTCACTGTGGCTTTAATCTGCATTCTCTTTATTTTTTGTGGTATTGAGCTACTTTTCATATGTTTATTGGCCACATATCCTCTCTTTTGAAGTGACTGTTCAAGACTCTTGCCCAATTTTCTATAGGGTTTTTTGTTCACTTTTTTATTGATTCAAAAACATTCTATATGTATTTTGAATTAAGCGCTTTTTTGTTTATATGTTTCAAATTTATCATCCTATTCTATGTTTTGTTTGTTGTTGTTGTTTTTCTTTTTTACTTTTCTCTCTGTTAGTATCTTCTTTTGATCAACAGAAGATCTTCATTTAGGTAGAAGACTAATTTATCAAACTTTATTTTATGTTGTATTTTTACATTTACATCACAAAAACCGTCTCCTCTAGTATCTCTTAGAAACTTTACTATTGGAATTGGAAGGTGAGGGGAAAGGGTGGCAGGACAGTCCTCAGATGGTCCAGGAGCCCACTGTTCCAGTTCTAGCCTGCCTGATTGTAATCACATGAGACCTTGAGCCAGAACTGCCTAAATAAGCCTTTCCCAAAATTTTGATCCACAAAAATAATGAGAGAAAATAAAATGATTGTTGTTTTAAGCCACTAAGTTTTAGGGTGAATTGATAAAACAAAGAATGGGGAAATATGGATATCATTTCACCAAGCACCATTACTAAAAAGATGGTACTTACTTGCTCTTCAGTATCAACTTTGCTATAATCGAGTATCCGTATATGTATGGGGCAGTTTCTGGATTCCGTATTCAGTTCAAATGGCTTGTCTACTACTGCAACAACACCACACTGTCTTAATTACTGCAACTTTGTAGTATGACTTGAAATAAAATCAATTATATCCTCTTTGTTCGTCAAGGTTCCTTTGGCTATACCTGCCCTTTGCATTTACATATCACATTTAGATAAAGATTGCCAAATCCATTTTCATCCAAATGCTGAATTTCTAATGAGACTGACCTGAATCTATGGATTTATTTGAGAAGACTCTTTAAAACATTGAATCTTCAAATCTACAACTATGATACATCCCTCTCATATTTTAGATCTCTAATTTGTCTCAATAATGTTTTGTAGTTTTCTGGGTAGATTTACTCAGATGTAAATTAATTTAATAATGCTGATATCATAAATGAAAAAAAATTTAAACTTCATTTTCTTATTATTTGTTGGTATCACACAGAAATACCAGTGATTTAACAATGAACTTGTATCAAATACCTTCCTTCATATATTCTTCTTGCCTTTTTGCATGACCTAGACATGATATATCAGCCATTTTGTATATTATTGTACTTGATCTGATAATATCCTGCTCCCAATATTTCTGTTCTTGGGGAAAATTTCTTCAATTTTGAGTTTTTAAATTCTTAAATTAAAGTTGTATTTTAATTCACTTGGGGGGGGTAGAACAGTGGATTGGCTTTTTTTAACAAACCAGTTTCATTTATTCATATTAATAAAGCATAAATCCATCCAAAGTATACAATCAATGCTATTCGGTGTAATCACATATTTAGGAATTTATCACTTCAGTTATTCTTAGAGCACTTTCATTATTCCAATAATAATAATAAACAAAAAAAAACAAAGAAAACTTATCACCTCTCAATCTCTCTAAACTTTTCCTGCTATACATAGCTGTTATTCTTTTTCCTTCTATCTAGTATATTTGTATTTATATTTTGTAAAAACAGTCTTATATATGCAATATCACCCATATTCGTGTTTTACATGAGGTTTTATTATCTTATATAGTCCCATGTTACAGTATTTAGCTTTCCTTCTGGCAATTTACATGGCCTTAGATTTTCCCTTTCAACTACTGTCATACTCATATAATAGCTCTGCTATTCACAAACACCATGATATGCTTTCACCATTTCTATTAATTTCCAAAGATTTACAAACAACCTTTTTATCATTTCTGTACAGATTAACCCTCAGTTTTCCATTTTCTACCCTCCTGCTATTTTCTGGTCACTTATCACCTAATTATTAACTCCATGAGTTTACACAACATATTTAGTTCATAATAGTGCAATCACACAGTATTTTTTTCTTATGTGTCTGGCTTGCTTCACTCAGCATGCCTTCCAGGTTCATCCATGTTGTCATAGGCTTCATGATTTCTTTTTTTTTTTTTACCACTGCATAATATTCCATTGCATGTGTACACCACAATTTTTTATCCTTTCATCAGTTGATGGACATCTGGATTGTTTCCAACTTTTGGCAATCATGAATAATGCTGCTATGAACATGTCTATAAACATTGGATGTCTCTGCTCTCAGTACTTCTGGGTATAAACCTGGTAATGGTATTGACAGGTCCCACGGCAAGTCTATATTTAACTTCCTTATGAAGTGCCAAACAGTCCTCCACAGTGGCTGTACTATTCTACATCCCCACCAACAGTGAATAAGCATTCCTATCTCTCCACATTCTCTCAACATTTACAATTTTCCTACTTTTTAATAGTGGCCAGTCTAATAGGTGTGAAATGATATCTTACTGTAGTTTTGATTTGTATTTTCCTAATCACTAGTGAAGTTGAACTTTTTCCCATGTGTTTCTTTACCATTTGTATTACTTCTTTGGACAATTGTCTTTTCAAGTATTTTGCCCGTTTTTTAAATCGGGTAGTTTGTCTTTTTATTGTTGAGCTGTATGATCAACAGTATGTTGTATGATCTCTTTGCATATCATGGATATTAAGCCCTTATCAGATATGTGATTGCCAAATATTTTCTCCCATTGAGTCAGCTGCCTTTTCACCCTTTTGACAAATTCCTTTGAGGTGAAAAAGTGCTTAAATTTTGAGGAGGTCCCATCTACCTGTTTTTTCTTTTGTTGCTCATGCTTTGGGTGTAAGGTTTAAGAAACCTTACCACAAGATCTTGAAGATGTTTTCCTATATTTTCTTTTAGAGTTCTATAGTTGTCATTTTTATATTTAGGTCCTTATATCTATTTTGAGTTAATATTAATATAATGTGAGCTAGAGGGCCCCTTTCTTTCTTTTGGATATGGATATCCAGTTCTCCCAGCACCATTTGTTGAATAGATCATTCTGGCCCAGCTGGAAGGGCTGGACCACCTTGTCAAAAATCACTTGACTATAGATGTAAGGGTCTATTTTTGAGTTCTCAATTCAGTTCCATTGGTCAATGTGTCCATCTTTATGTCAGTACCATGATGTTTTTACCACTGTAGCTAAGTAATATGCTTTAAAGTCCAGAAGTACCAGTCCTCCAAATTTGTTCTTCTGTTTTAAGTTATTTTTACCTATTCAGGCCCCTTACCCTACCAAATAAATTTGATAATTGGTTTTTCCACTTCCTGCAAATAAGCTGTTGGGATTTTTATTGGGATTGTGCTGAATCTGTAAATCTGTTTGGGTAAAATTGATATCTTAATGATATTTAGTCTTCCAATCCATGAACACTAAATGTCTTTCCATTTATTTAAGTCTTCTTTGGTTTCTTTTAGCAATGTTTTGTAGTTTTCTGAATACAGTTCCTTTATGTCTTTGGTTAAGTTTATCCCTAAATATTTGATTGTTTCAGTTGCTATTGTACGTGGAATTTTTTTTCTGATTTCCTCCTCAGATTGCACATCAGTAGTGTATAGAAATGCTATTGATTTTTGCATAATAATATTGTATCCCGCCACTTTGCTGAACTCATCTATTAGTTCTAGTAGGTGTGCTGTGGATTTTTCAGGAAATCCAGATATAGGATCATATCATCAGCAACTAGTGAAAGTTTTATTTCTTCCTTTCCTATTTGGGTGAATTTTATTTCTTTATCTAGCCTAATTTCTCTAGCTCAGGGGTTATTAATTAAGGGTCTGTGATTTCAAATTTCAGGGGACCTGTGAGTTTGAATTGGAAATTCAAAAAAACATTTTTGGAGAGTCCCATCCATCGGTCCCATGGGATCACAGCCCCCTCTCAATTGGAGGTAGAGTAGACATCACCATCCCAGAGTCCTCAGGATTGAGGAATGAACTATGGACTAAAGTAGACTTACTGGCATTCTACTATAGACTTATTGTGTTTCTAGCAATGGAAGAAATTATCTTTGGTGTGGAAGCAGTGGCGGCAGGGAGTTCTGGGGGGTGGGGAGAGGGAAAAACGGGTGTAATGCGGGGACTTGTTTGAGACTTGGGAATTGTCCTGAATGACATTGCAATGACAAATGCAGGCCATTATATATCTTGCCATAACCTACAGAACTGGGTGGGAGATAGTGTAAACTACACTGTAAACTTTAATCCACGCTTAGTGGCAATGCTCCAAAATGTATTCATCAATTGCAATGAATGTATCTCACTAATGAAAGATGTTGTTTATGTGGGAAAATGTGGGAGGTGTGGGGAGAAGGGCATATGGGAATCCCCTATATTTTGTATGTGACATTGTGTAATCTAAGTATCTTAAAAAAAAACAACATTATTCTGTGGGGACGTGTTGGTATGGGTATGATATGTTTATTAAATAATACACAGTATAGTGTGGACTTAGTAAGGAGTCGTGGTTTTCACCTGATGGGCAAAGGGGTCTGTGGAACAAAATAAGTTAATCTCTTGCTCTAGCTAGAACCTCTAGCACGATATTGAGTAACAATGGTGACAGTGGGCATCCTTGTGCCTGATCTGAGCAGGAAAGTTTTCGGTCTTTCACCATTGAGTATAATGCTAGGTTTAGGCTTTTCATTTATGCACTTTACTGTATTGAGAAAGCTTACTTCTATTCCTACATTTTGGAGTGTTTTTATCATGAAAGGGTGCTGTATTTTGTCAAATGCCTTTTCTGCATTGAGAGGATGATGTGATTTTTCTTCTCCAATTTATCAATGTGGTTTATTACACTAATTGATTTTCTTACATTGAACCACCCTTGCATACCTGGAATAAAACTCACTTGATCATGTTGTATATTTCTTTTAATGTGCTTTTGGATTTTGTTTGCAAGTATTTTGTTGAGGATTTTGCAACTATATTCATTAGAGAAATTGGTCTGCAATTTTCTTTTTTGTAATATCTTTATCTGGTTTTGGTATTAGGGTGATGTTGGCTTCATAGAATAAATTTGGTAGCGTTCTTTACTGTTCCATTTTTTGGAAAAGCTTGAGCAACAACGGTATTAGATCATCTTTGAATGATTGGTAAAATTTACCTGTGAAGCCATCTGGTCCCAGGCTTTTCATCTTAAGGAGGTTTTTGAGTACTGTTTCAATCTCTTCACTAGTGATTGGTTTGTTGAGGTTTTCTATTTCTTCTAGGGTCAGTGTAGGTGGTTTGTTTATTTCTAGGAATTTGTCTATCTCGTCTGTATTGTCTAATTTTTTGGCATACAGTTGTTCATAGTATCTTCTTATGCTCTCTCTTATTCCTGCAGGGTCAGTGGTAATGTCCTGTCTCTCATTTCTGATTTTATTTATTTGCATCTTCTCCCTTTTTCCCTTTGTCAGTCTAGATACGGTTTTGTTGATTTTGTTGATCTTCTCAAAGAACCAATTTTTGGTTTTGTTGATTCTCTCTATTGTTTTTGTTGTTGTTGTTGTTCTCAATTACATTTACTTATGCTTTGACCTTTACTATTTCTTTTTTTTTTTTTTTAA